>RJWT010003430.1:0-36509 GCA_004365215.1 Cuniculus paca | reverse complement strand
TTTTTTTTTTTTTTGGACTCAAGATTCCTAAAGTTATTTAGGGTATTTTGTGGCTTCATATCAATTTTAGGATTGGTTTTTCTATTTGTGCAAATAATTCATTGGTACTGTATTTGCACTGAATCTGTATTTTGGTATAAATATAAACATTTTAACATCAATTTCATTGAACCATGAATACAGGAGACCATTCCATTTATTGAGAATTGTATCTTTTTCCATGTTATTCATCAGTGTTTTGGAATTTTCATCATAGAGTTCATTCACTAGTAACTTGATTATGTTACTTCTAGTGTTTAGTTTGTTTTGTTTTTGAAGTTACTATCAGTGGAATTGCTACTTTAATTTTTTTAATTTAATTTTATTTTGGAAAAAAAGTAAAAATTTTATGACAAAATTATAGGAAAATAGCAATATTTAATATATTGAGTATGGTTATCTTTAAAGTGGGTACTCTGATTTCAAGATATTGGCATAAAAAATTTCTCCAAACAATATTAGCACAAACCTTTCTTTTCAATGAATTAAGAGACAGTAGTATGAATATATTGGTTTTTTTTTTCCTATTCCCTTCCTTTCTCTCCTCTTTCCCCCATCCTAGTTCTTTCTTTCCTACTTTTGAACAATTTCTTCTCATTTCACAATATCTATTGTACATTTTGGACCTTATTTACTTATTAGTTCCTCACACCAGGGAGACAATGTGATACTTACACATGTGAGTCTGACTTATTTCACTTATGAGTATGGCATCAAGTTACATCCATTTACCTATAAAAATCTGAAGTTTATCCTTCTTTATGACTCAGTAGTTCTCCATTGTATAAAAAAGACCACATCTTTTTTATCCATTTCTTGGTTGATGGACATTTGAGTTATTTGCAAGGTTTAAGTATTACAAATTGTGCTGCTATACACATAAGTGTATATGTATCACTGTGGTATGTTTTTAAATCTTCTGAGAAGATACCAAGAAAGGGAATAGCTGGATCAAATAGAACCTCTAATCCTAGTGTCTTGAGGAGCCTTCATACTGATTTCTATAGTGGCTGTAACAGTCTGCACTCCCACAAACAGTGGAGAAGGGTTTCTTTTTCCCCACAGCCTCTCCAGCATTTGTTATTGGTTGATTTCTTGATGATAGCTATTCTTTCTGGAGTGAGATGAAATCTCATCATTTTAATTTGCATCTCTCAAATGACCAAATATGTTGAACATTTTTTCATATATTTATTTGTCATTTGTATGTTTTCATCTAAGAATTGTGTATTCCTCTGAGATGCCCATTTTTGGATTGAGTCCTTGAATTTGGGGAAGTCTGAGTTTTTTCAATTCTTTAAATGTTCTGGAGAGAAATCCTTTGAGGGACAATTAGATAAAAATTTTTCCCACTCTCAGGTTGTCATTTCACTCCATTGGTGATTTCTTTTGATGTGAAAAAGTTTTTTAATAAAATGAGATTTCAGTCGCTGATTCTTTGAAGTATTTCCAGTGTACCAGTCTACACTCCCACCAACAGTTTGAGTTTTGTTCATGAACTGTCTGCCTACACCTCTGTCTTCATGATTGCTCCCTACTTTCTCTTCCAGTAGATGAAGTGTTTCTGTTTTAATATTTAGATCTTTGATCCATTTTGACTTTAGTGCATGATGATAGACAAGGATCTAGTTTTAGTCTTCAGCATGTAGAGGGCCAGTTTTTCCATCACCACTTATTAAAGAGGCTATCTTTCTTCCACTGAACACGTTTGGCCCCTTTGTCAAAGATAAGGTGGCTGATTGTGTTTGTAGTTGTGTCTGCTTCTTCTAATCTGTTCCACTGATCCTTGCTGTGACCTGCACAGTCAGCAGGGTCTTGAGAGGTGGCCACAGGAGATTAAGGAAAAAACTAGACACATAATAAAAAGAAAGCTGGACTGAGTGGGACTTGACCTCTCTGACAGAAAGGCAATGACAACTCAGCTTGGTCTGTGTCTTAATTTATAAACAGTAAAAAGGGAGAAAGCTCGCAATGAGTGCAAGGTCTTAAGTGTTTTGCTGAGAACACTAAAAGTGAAACATTCTCTGAGCTATCTGTGCTGTTAACAGTGAGAAGCACCAAGGCCAGACACCCGCTGGACTGGCTTTGTTCTAGTCCCAAGGAATTTGCCGACCTCCAACTCAGTCTTGGCCCAGCCACTCCCCACAGATCCTCAGGTCTGTTTTTTCTTGCCAGTACCTTGTGATTTTATCGCAATGGCTTTGTAGTATAATTTCAAGTTAGAGATTGTGATGCTGTATTTGTTTTTGGTGTATAAAACATGCTATTGACCTTTCATGTTGATTTTGTATTGTGCACATTTACTACACTCATTTATCAGTTCATATAGACATTTTTTAATACACAATTATGTTATCTTCATGCAAGTATAATTTGACTTCTTCCTTTCCTATTTGGGTGCTTTTCATTTACTGTCACCTAATTGTTATGGCTAAGACTGGCAGCACATATTTAGTAACCATGGTGAAAGTGGGCATCACTCTTTTGCTACAGATTTTAAAGGGATGATTCAATATACATAAGTCAATAAGCATAATATATGACACCAACAGAATGAAGGGCAAAAATCATATGATCATTTCAATGGGTGCAGGAAAAGCATTAGCTAAAATGTAGATTTCTTTTATTCTGTAATGTATATTTGTCATATTTTGGATTTTCTCATTCCATTTTCTATATCTCATAACTTTTCTAATATGTTGACAAGTTGCTGTCTCTTTTCATTGCCTACTGGAACATTCTTTCAGCTCCATATTTCAGCCTTTGAATTGTCTCTTCACTGGAGTCTGATCATCTCTAGAAAACCTCTATGGAGTTTGTTAACTTTATTTATTGTATTTTTCTTTTCTAGAAATAGTATTGAGTTCCATTAAAGCATTACCTATTTCCTCATAGTAAATAACATAATAAACAAAAAAGATGTGTGATGTTCTTACATATTCTTTTTAATTTAAAGTGCCTTGAACTGAAAAATCATAGTAGGAAACTACGTTTTTCAAACATATAGCATTGGGCTACATTATAAATTAAGCTGAATTGTGCTTACCTGACAATTTAATCACAATTTTAAAGATTATAATATTTTTTCCTTAAAAAAATTCCATGAATTACAGAGAAAGAATAAGGAGAAATTAGAAAGTTTCCCATGTACATTGCTGTGGCATTATTCATTTTCCAGTAGAAGGAGCTAATTTTATTTATATGCTTGCTCCTTTCTCTAGACATTTATTTAATGAGATACTCATAATAAAATGCCTCATGCATATTATAAATCATATAAACTTACCTGAGTTCTTCACATTAGCTAGTTTTTATACATTTTTAATTTTGATATTTAAATTTCAATTTAAATACCACCAGCGCTTAGTATAAAGAAGTGTTTATTTCTTTAAACAAATGTATCTATTTTATAGCAGTATTTGAATTTTTTCTCATAAAGTCTCCCATTAGTTTTCTTGAAGTGACATTTAATCACAACATATGCTCTGTAATTTTGGATTGTGACTTCATCTTCAACAGGAATTTAGCTAAGTTTTTTTGTTCAAATGGTGGTGTGAGCAAGTCTTCCAAAGAAATTTTGCATTTGTTTTTGTTGTTTTTTTCCAATTTGGCCGCACATGTCAACTATTTAGGATTACTTTGGAATTTAAAAAAAATCACGCATTGCCATAGGTTTGCTGTTGTAGAAATTTGTTGCTGATACCGTTAAATAGAAATTCTGTTGTTTTCTCCGCACTAGGATGCTTTCTCTGTCTTCCTGATTCTCCAAAGTAGTAACCAGTGAACTTTACTTTAATTTTGAACTTTTCTATGAATTTGCTAGAACACATGCAGTCAGTTCTGACTATATGAACATATATTTCACACAAATTTTTCACTTCTAATTTACTCTGTAAATTTTCCAAATTTAGCATATCAAAATTCCAATTTTGTCTAATCCTTACTAGAGCTTTAATGAATTCATTATGAATTTTTTGCCACAGTTCCAGCATCACCTTTTCCTGTATTTTTAAGAATTAACTGTTTTCATTTTTGCATATGCTTGACAGCATTTGTATTCTAATTTCATCCCAAATAAAAATGCATAATTTTTCACCTAAGCTGTGTAGTCCTTACAAGTTTTTCCAGTTAATCTTGCACAATGTTGAACTGTTTTACTTCTTCTTTTTTTAAAGAGATGTCTATTACTACTTTAGCAATTCTGACACTTTATTTCCTGAGAAGAGATTGCTCATCTTCTGTTTTCAATACAAGTGTTGGAAGAGCTCAGTATGCAACAACCAAAAATATGCTGTTTTGGTATGTTTAGTACCATGAACTGAGCAACAGGGTCCCTCTGACCTCTATCTTCTTTTATTCTCTCCTCTTCCTCCCACCCCAGGCACGTCAAAAAAATAAGAATTTCTCCTCCTCAAGGCAAATCATAGAAATTAGAACTCCTCTCCTTCAAAGCCAGCCAGAAAACCTGTGTCCCTTGAAAATAAATCATAAGACACACATTCCAGAAGGAAATTTCCCCATAAAAGGAGTGAGGGAACAAAGGAATGCTATGCCAAGATACTTTTTGTCCAATCATACTTCTGTATGACTGTCAGTTCTTCATTCCACTTAAGCATGGAAATGCACTATTAACTGTTGGTCTTTGGATCTTCATTTCTGTCATCTCTCATGTTACATTGAAACTTATTTAAATTTTTTCCTTCCTTTTTGTTGCTAATTTTCTTATAAGAGTGTCAGTCTTGAATCATACATTGGGGAAAGCAAAAAAAAAAATTTTTTTGCCTCTACTTAAGAACATGAAATGTTTTATTACTTGGGAGTAAACACTTTTTTCATTTTTACTTCTATATTTGAGGACTTTAATTGTCATTTAAAAACCTTGTATTTAATGTATTGAGTTTGAGAATTCATGCCTTTATGTTTTGTTTTAGAAGATTAATTTTCCTTTATATTTATCACTTACTACTAAATTATGTGCCTCAATATCTGATAAATTACCAAGGGAAAGTTATAAATTTGTGTTCATCAGCAATTAGTCAACACTGTATTTACTTACTAGGCTAGGCATGTAAAATAAATTGAGTTCTGATTTTGGAGAAAGCACAAAATTAGAACTTGGATGATTTATGTGTGTGCAAATATCTGGTAGTAAAATACATCTTTTTCAAGAGTTTACCCAAATAAATACAAATGGTAAACAAATTGAAACCAGGAGTTATGGTTTATAAATACCTTTCCTTATCACCAACACTACTGACATTACCAGTAAAACTTCACTATATTGATTGAATTAAATTCTGTTAAAATCAGCCCACCAAACAGCCCACAGTCCATATAGCCAAGGTACTTGAGCCCCTCACCTCAGTAGTATACATTAATAAGACCACCATATACATCCAAATTACCTCAGTAGTTTTCATTAATCTGTGACAAATCAAACCCATCAGGAACAATGTCCCAAAATCACCTCTGAAAGGCTGAAATATACTCTTTCTTTAATATCTTAAATTTGTTAGACAAAGAATTCGTTTAACAAAAAATTCCAAGTATGCCATTCACTTCAAATATTTGTTCTTCCTTTCAGGTGAATCCTAATTTCAGGAACTTTAATGTATATAACTTTACCAGTAGACTCATCTAGTGGCCTTGTTGATATATAGATTTTGCTGCACTCCATCTTCAAGTTTCAGATTTTATAAGGTTGTGCTGGGGATCAAAAATGTATTTTCAACAATTGCTGATTTGTCTATCCTCGTGTCTGTCCTTGGAAAAATCACTGGACTACCAGGTATAACACTTTTTACTTTGTTTTCAACACATTTGAGCCCCCATTAAAATTCTTATAATGCATTATTTTTTATTTTACTAGACCATCTAGTATTCTATATTCACCTATGCTTTCATAATCTCTTCTTATAACTTTTTTGAGATGGTTTTTCAGTGTTCACTATACAGTGAATTAAAAATGATAGTGGATAAAAATTTATATTATGCATTGTCTTAGTTACTTTCTCATCACTGAGACTTAATGCCTGACATCCACAGTTTTAAGGAGGAAAGGTTGATTCTAGCACACAGTTTGTACAGGTTTCAGCCTATAGTCAGCTGGCGCCATGGCAGAGGAGCACAGCAGAAGAGAATTTCTTACAGTACAGCAAGCAGGAAGTAGAGAAAGAGATCAAGGGAAGAGAAAGGGAGATAGACCCTTCCAGGCCACGCCCTCAGTGACCATCTCCTCCCAACAGCACATTTAACTGTAAAATCCTCAGTAGTCTAATCATTGATGAGTATCACACCCCCTTGATCCAATCACCTTCACAAAGCCCCAACTATGAGTACATGAGGCTTTGAGGGGGGCTATCTAGATATAACCATTACATGCATTTATTAGTTTAACTATTTGTTCCTCACGTTTTCAAAAGGATATGAGAGTGATACAATAATTCTCCCTTATCTGCAAGAGTCATGTTCTAAGCCTCCCATTGGATGCCTAAAATCTCAAAAAGTGCCAAATCCTAACTTGATGGGACTTTGAAGTCTTTATGTAAAGCACATGTTACTTGGAGACAAGTACTACAACATCAGGGCAGTGAATCTGCTAAATGAAACAGCTACTAAGTAACAAATGGAAGGCAAGTCATACAAAGTGTGACTATGCTGAACAAAGCCAGAATTCATGTCCTGAGAAAGACAAAGTAAAATGCTACAAGATTTCATCACATGGCTCAAAACAGTGCACAATCTATAACTTATCAATTGTTTGTTCCTGGAATTTTCCTTTTAATATTTGCAAACTGAGGTTGACCACAAGTAACTGAAACAGCAGAAATCAGAATCTCAGATAAGGAGGGATTTTTGTAGATGAAAGCCAAGCTATCGAACCCACAGAGTCTTGGAGACTGGAACGTGACCTCCTTAGACCCTGCTTCTGAATTGACTCATCTGGTCCTAATTACCTTACCACAACCCAAAAACCCACAGCGGCCAAGAAAAGAATCATCGCGATGATGGTGAGATGACCCCAGATTCTCGTCTTTTTTTTTTTTTTAACACATTCTGAGCACTTCCCCTCTAGAGTATTTTTACAGCGTTACACTCAGCTCGAAAGTCACCTTAACACCTCCATCTATCTGCTGTCTGCGTGCCATAGAACAGCTGCAATGTATTTACCGTCAACTGAGAAACAAATCTGTATTTATCCGGATGTGGAAGATGCTGAATTTACCGACAATTGACAAATTAGTCTGGAATGAGAATGCATATAGGAATGGTCTACGGTATGCCATTATGTTGTGGCATGAATATATGGTCTCTCCCTCAGCTTATTCCAGAAGCGAATAAACAATGTTTCTGCAACAAGGGTAATTTCTCATCTATATTAATCTGCCTTTATTTTTTTTTCTTTTATCTCTCTCAGTTCTTAGCAGTGATAAGGGAAAAACAAGAACAACTATACTGAAAATGTATTCTTAAAAAACCCATAAGAGCAATTAGTAAAATCTCTAAATAGTATGTCTTAAATTACTTAATAGAAACGTAGATTTAAATTTGCTCCTTTTCTCCCCATCTCTTCATATTTATGCTTGTATCCATACAAATATATGTAATTACACATAACTGTATCATAGTAATATCTCATATATCTTAATATAGACTGAGTAAGGTTTTCATAATTCAGTGAGACAGATTCTCATTCTTGGCTGCTCCAAAATTAAGTCATTTTTAATTCAGCAATGCAGTGTAGCTATTAAGAACATAAATCAGAAGACGTTGTGTTAACAGCCAACTTTTTTTCTTACTGGTTCTATAATATTTTTTAAGGAAACTATCCTCTTGCAACCTCTACTTCCCTAACTTTGAGTCAGATAGTATGGTTTTATTTTAGGTATTAAATTCAAATTATAGTTTAATGTCTGATACATTGTCATATTTAATATTAGTGAATTATTAGTAGTAAAATGAGTAGCAATTATTGAGTCATAGAATAAGTATGATAATATGATCCTATTCAGTATACTTAATCATCATCCCTATTGGTGCCAACGGGATGCTGAAAACATTTAGTTTGTTTTTCTTAAGGAACAGCTCTGTCTGATAACTCATATGGACACTGCATGAGCTAGAAGCAAATATCCTTGCTCTCTCAGATTTTAGAAAGCTTTGGTCAACATGGAATATCTAAAAGTCTGGTTAACTCAGTTATTATTAATTCCTAGAGAAGCCAGTGTGAAAGACAACCCCCATTCCCCTTGTCCAAGACGACACTCTGTACTCTTTGTCCATGAACTTCATCACAAAAAAAAAAAATGAAGTCTTCAAAAGCTGATGAAGGTAATAAGGACTGACCCTATGAGTGCTCATTAAACATTTTCTGAATAATAAAAGTCAAGATCAGCATAAATCTATCATATATGTGAAAGACCATACTTTTGTGAATGATTGTCATCTCACAATAGGTGAAGTAAGCTTTTCTTGTTTTTTAATTACTGGGACTTGAACCCAGGACTCATACATGCTATGTAGAACTCCATTACTGAGTTGTACCCCCAGTTTTTTGTTCTGTTTTGTTTTTTTTTGAGACAAGGTCATGTCAAGTTGTCCAGGTTAGCCTTGAATATACTATCCTCTTACTTTAGCCCACTGGATACCTAGGATTACAGGCTTGTACCACTGTACCCAGTGGAAGAAAGAATTTTTTTTAACATACTATTGACATCAATATAAGGTCAAAATTGTTCTTTCAGGACAGTTGCCTCATCTCAGATATATTTGAATGCAGATATGAGACATTCTTTAGAGAAATAATTTATTTAAACCTCAGTAGAAGAATTATACCTGTATTTTGACTCACTTTTCAGAGCATTTCCAGGTCTCAGACAAAAGTACACAGTTGTTTACAACTTTGAAATTCCTCTCACTATTTATACAAGCCAAGCATGAATTGCTTATCTTTCAAAGACCAATGGTAAATCTCAAAAATGTTCAGACTATGTCTAGGCAACTCTCAAAAACTCATTTCAGTTGTATTCATGTCCTAAAATACCTACATTTATACTTGAAGTGCATGGGTGGCTTTGGATCAGATACAAAAAGCTTCCATGTTATTTTACCAAAGATGTTCATGGAGGGATAAAAATATTTAAAAGTGCCCAATTAGCATGTAGGTCTTAGTTTCTAATATCATTCTCCAATAAAATGCACCAAGGAGCTTTGAAAAACCAAGACCCATTTCTAGAAATGAAAAGAAAATGCACAGGAAGGAAATGAAGTGTCTAGCAATTCACAACAGTAAAAGAGTGCAAACCCTTGATGTGATGGTAATGGAACAGTGTTAGTCTCTTTTGTGCTAATATAATAGACTGAGTAATGTATAATGAATAGAGTTTTACTTTCTCACATTCTAGATGCTAGGAGATCCAAAGTCATGGTGCTGGCATCTGGCACCTAGCAAGAGAATCATGCCCTGTCCACAGATGGTAAAAGATGGAAAGACAAAAGCAATAAACTATCTTTCCTCACATGGGAGAAGGGTTGAAGAGAATGAACTCACTTCCACAAGCCCATGGTACACGGTGTGATCAAACCACACAGTAACTGTTTAAATTTTGAAAATTTATTACAGTAAAAGACATACTGCTATTAATTCCCCTCAGAACACTTCATGTCTGTTTAAGACTTGATGTCTTTGAACACACTTATTCTATCACTCTTGCCACTTTCTGAAACAGTGCTAGGAGTCCTCTTCATGAGCATCTTTACAAGGTGTGATCAAAAACCAGTGCCCACAGGTGTTAAGTGCCACCCAATGCAAAGGCAACATTGTAGAAGCATTCCCGTGTGTCTGCATCCACCTTGCTCACTGGACCTGACACAGTGCAACTTGAGACTCTTCTTCAAAGTCGAATGACCAGGAAAGATAATTGTTTTGAATTCAGAGCATCAAGGTAGCTATGATAGTGTAACTAAAAGCACTCATGAAAGGGGACTTCCAGAACTGCTTCGGAAAGTGACGATCATGAGATAAGTGTGTTCAAAGTGTGTATATGTGTGGGAGGGGTGGATTTTTTCTTTTTTTTTGCAGCACTGGGGATTGAACTCATGACCTTGCGCTTGCCAGGCAGGCGCTTAGGCCGCTGAGCTAGATCCCCGTCCCGGGGTGATGGATTTTGAGGGAGATTAATGGTAATATGTCTTTTACTATGACAATTATTTTCATTTACACATTCATCATATGTTTTAACCAAATCTCATATAATGACATTAAACCATTCATGAAGATTGTGCCCTCATGACCTACACATTTCCCAAAAGACCCTAATTTCCATTTCACAGTAGCAATCAATTTTCCAACATTTGAATTTTGGAAAACATTGAGACCATAGCAGTCACCTTAATTCTAGTGGTATTCCTCTGCAAGCAAATAATAACCAAAACATCAGACAAATTCTAATTGAGGGCTATTCCAGAAAATATCTGGTTAATAATCTTTGAAATTGTCAGTGTTATCAATCTGAGAAACTGTCATAGGCAACAGGAACCTAAAGAAACATAACTACTAATTGCAGTGTAGTATTCTAAATGGGATTAATAGAAAAAGGACTTCATAGGTAAACAGAGGCAATTTGAATAATGTGTAGAATTTAATAATATGCTTGAATTCATTCAATGATTTTATCAAACATACCATACTAATATAAGGTATAGTAATATAAGGTATAGTAATAGAGAAAACTTAATCTTAGATATACAAGAACTCTGAACTATCGTCCCAATAATTCTATAAATTTTAAATAAATAGATATCTTTCAAAGATACATTAGAGTTCTATTTAAGCAAGTTACTTACTATAAATTTCATGAGCTCCATATTCAAGCAATTTTTATCAAATTTCCACTTGAAATAATTGCTAGGTTTCAGTGCTGTGGCAGTTAGAGTCTTTGAAAGAATTTTCTGCTAATTTTCTGTTATCTAAAATCACACAAATACACATGTACCATTCACTTGCATATATTGATTCTATGACATGAGGTATTTAACAAATTATCTGAATGTGGGATAACTGAGCAGAAATGAGGGGTGCAATTTTAAATATCACAAATGAAATTGCAATTGATTTTCAGGAAGTCTCCTTGATAGCAGAGTTGGCTTTATACATTAAAATTGTTCTGAGAGAAAACTAAAACCCCACAATTAAAGCCAAGTGCTGCCATTAATATTTTAGGAGGAAGATGCAACCATCAAATCACAAATAATTGAATTTTCCTTGTTACACCGTTCTTCTCCTTGGTTACACTGAAGGTAAAAGTGAAGGGTGTAAGCAGTCTTGAATGTTGATCCTCTAAGAAATAATTTATAATCACTCTTTTAACAATGAGAATGCTTTTCTACATTATTCATTTTCCTGGAGCAATCTTTGTCCTTATTTGGTTATACAATTAACTAAAATGGTAGTGAGTGTTATGCCTTTAAAACAAAACTAAATTAAATGGTAATACAGTAATCCATCAATTGCAAAGGGGCTACTGATGGATCCAAATGGCTTAGAATGAAAATATTTTGTTGGATTAATAATATATTTAATGCTATGCACTCACCATTACAGTAGAAAATAAAATATTATTTCAGTTAATCTCTCACTGTCAGTGCCTGGAAAATTTCATCTCTAAGGGGATTATTCTTTACTTGCACATGAAAATGGACAACAGTATTTGACAGATTCTTTTAAAATATTTCAAATTCCAGATTTACAGCAACAGTAAGTGGGAGAAAAAGGTCATTTGAGCCTACTTTTATTTACCAAAACATCTATTTATGATCAAATACATTATAACATTATATTCATTTTGTTGTACCACAGTGTCAAAGTGCTTTCAAAGGTTTTATATTTATGTATATATATATATATATAAATTCTAATATTTAAAGTATAGCTTTATGAATGTGCTTTAGCTTAACAGCAGCCAAAAACAGCCAGTCAGCCATATGTGGTATTTCACCCATAGATGAAATAGTTTCTTTTACGCTTCTCCACTTCAACTAAGCAATAGCCATTTTAATCTGAACTGTTTTTAATAATTCTAACTGGCAACACTAAGTTCAGCAAAGACAAAATAATAACCCCTGCAGCCTAAAACTCCTGGGAATCTTCAAAGCCATACATTGTCTTTAAAATAGCTTTAGTCCAGAACATTCCACACGTCAGGCCACATTTATTAGTTGGGTTACATTTCCTGCAGAATTCAAATGGGGATAGCTCAAATAGTAAACCATATGGTCTGATCCACATTTAGAAGTTCTCTTTTTTCATTGCTAGCAGAGTTTCTCTATCAAAAATGCATGGCAATGTTTGAATATATTTACTGTATATTTCTCTCAATATATCATTTCTCTAGGCAATTTTGAATTGTCTACCCCTCCTTAGCAGTAAAACTTTGGCATATAGGTGCAGAGTCAGGAGGTGGACTAATTTACCCAATCTCTTCAAGGTTTACAACCAGGCTAGCAGAGTCCTCTCACACATAGGAAGAAACACTCTTTAAATAGCACAGTTATACTTTTTTTTCATAGCGAGACCCAATCATGGGTCACATGCAATGAAATGAAAGGAAGGGCTTTCCTTTCTTAATTGAAGAGCACCAAAGCAGGAAAGGAGACACAAGAAAAATGACCATCATGAAAAGGAAGTTAAAATGATTTTATTGAACTGGCTGAAGTCCTAGCCACCTAGTGTACGAAGTAATAACAATCAGTCACATTACTACATGATTAATACTCATAGCTGATCCTGACATCCCCCACCATCTATCCATCAGTATCTCAAGAAACCCTTATTCATATTGCTTCCCAGCATGGTTCACTTCTATTGTAACACTGTTATTTTGCCTTGCCCATAGCAAACAGTTTGCAAAACACAGTGTGTAAGTCAGTATGCTGTAGGGAGTAGAGCCATTTTTGAAGGTGTGCACAACTGTTTCAAAGATAGTGATGTGATCAAATCAACTGTAAATTTAAATTATTTTATTTTAAGATAAATCTGGATGCTTACACATGGATAAAATTTTCCACAAAATGACATCTTGAGAGAAAAATTCTTCTATGCCATCATAGGGCATTCTTATCCTTATGGTAATAAATTTTCATTTCCAGTAAAGTAGGAACTCAGAAAAATGTTCGTGGAACCCTCTGCTGCATTCTGCCCTTAACTAAGTGCCTTTGCTGATGGGGTAAACAGCAGCCCCTAAGTTACAGGAGTAATTATATTAGACTTCATTGATGTCAGGCTTAAAGTCTCACTGTACTAGAGCATATATTATCTGATTATTATGGTAAATTTTATTTTTCCTTACCTATAAGGAAACTAAACTATAGTCGAGAGATGATACAATTAGAAAAGATGGAATGACATCATATCCTATCTCTTGACTATAAATTTTGTTTTATTTTCACTGCTTGGTTTCTGTGCAGTGATAGAAGAACAGCATTAATTATAATTCCATAGCTATCCTCATTCAACAGAGAAACCTTTGTCAAGAGAAACGCATAGTAAGTGCCAAGGCTCTGCTCAGTGCACAGTATTTCCACACCAAATAGCATAATTGGAGAACAACCCAATTATTATTTAAGAAATGCCCCATTTCGTGATTAGGAATAAGAATCGGGCCAGGAGAAAGGCAGTTAAGTATCCTTGTTTCCATGTTAAGAATCTTGTTCCCCTCCACATGGCATAGGCTTCTGTGAGTTTAAGAATAGCACTGAATCTTGCTCCCAGCCTGCACCACAGTAGCATGGCTTACAGTCATTCCTTCTTTGCATGCGGTCATCCAAGAAATGCAGAAAATAAGGACAGAAGATGTCTGAGGTCTGAAAAATAGGTGCCTGCAAGTTGTACAATACTAACTAATATTTAGAATTGGAATGAAAATTCTCTCCAACCTTTTACTCAATGACCACTGTTGTTTTAAACGTCCAGACAAGTCACATGCCTGCACGCTATGCCATCTGCCACCCACCTCAGAAAGAGGGGGCCGAATCCTTATCTTCTTTAGTTTGTTTCAGGAGAGACAAATAAGTATGTTCTTGATGGGAAGAAAAGTGATGGATTTTAGCTTTTTTTCTCACTATTCACTCATTAAGCTATACAGTGCATTTTTTTCTTAAAAGAATGCTGTATAATATTTCCACTTGTGATTCCGATGTATGAAAACAAGAACCTAGAGATAGTTACAATTACAATTTTTTGCATTGATCATGTTTTTCTGAAATAAGACTGGAAATATCACAGAGCTAGAATTCTGAGACAAAACGAAGAAAAAAAAAACCATACTGTATTGGTCAACTTTGCTGTGAGTGTCAGTTATTTAAACTGGAGAGATTTATATTATATATTATATTATACAGTTTCAGAAGTTTCAGTTCATGTTAGGCAGGCTTGAAGACAGCAGCATCCTGGCTGAAGGGCACAGTAGAGCAAAGCAATCTTCCCAGCAACCGAAGTCGAACATTAGGGGAAGAGCACCACAAAAAAAGGAGCCTTGGGTGAGACCCAAGGTTATACCTGCATGATCCACCTGGGCATACCCAGAAGTATGCCTTACTACTCTTTTAGAGGCCTAGCAAGCCAATCAAGTGTAATTGTCACACATGCATATGTCAGTAGTTTTCCCTGACTATAAATTCTGTCTCTCCTTTCCTTGTGGGATTTAATCTCTTGGTTTCTATATCTCTAAAAATGTAGCAGTGATTAGTCTTTTGAAATATAGGAAAATTTTATAAAGTTACCAAGTAGAGTGCAGACCACTCTACTTGGTGAAATAAGTAGTATGTTCTGTAAAACTTTCCCAGTTCCTAGGTTCTCAAGTGCATACCTGATGAGTCCTTTTTTTTTTTAAATTGAAATGTTATGGAATATTTTCTAAATGGAAAAGCAACAAATGGTATCATAAGAATATAGTACCAGGTCTTTGGAAAATTCAAGAAGACCAGGGAAAAGATTCATAGAGTTGGCTGAGTATATTTTTCCATGAGACACTGGGTTATAACAAGAAGGACAGTATGATTTTCTCCTGATATTCAAAATCTTCCATTTGATCATTAACTGTATAATGTGATGGATTTAGATTGGCAAGTTTTTTTCTCATATACAAAATATATAATAGCATTGTTGGTCAAAAAATGCTTTATCTGAAATTTAAGAACTGTGGGAAAAGATAAAAAGTGAACAGAAGAAATGCAATAATCTTTTATCACAATTCATATTTTTTATCAGTAAAGTTTATCCAACATAGCACTGATCAGCTCCTTTATGATGTTTTGTGTGAGAAGATATTAAGAGATGTCTTGGAGGAAAATGGGATTCAGTAGCAGAGTGATGATACAATAATTTTTTTTTTTGAGACAGGGTCTCACCATGCAATTCATGCTGGCCTTGAGCTCACTTTGTAGCCCAGGCTGGTCCTGAACTTGCAATGATCCTCCTGCCTCAGCCTCCCAAGTGCTGAGATTACAGGAATGTGCCACCACACATGGTTATACAATAATTACAAACTCCCTAAGGGTTCCAAGTACTACTGCTGCAAACCTGTTTTGGGGGAATAGTACAGGTAATCAAACTCAGGACCTGGTGCTTGCCAGGCAGGTGCTGCCTCATCGAGCTATATCCCGGGCCCAAACCTCTTTAAATCTATTATTGCAACTTTTTTTTCCAAAGCTCACCTAGTAACATTCCTAGAACAGTGTTCTGAACAATTTATCAAATCAAGTTTATCAAATCATTGTCTTCTATTTTATCTTCCCATCATTAGAAAATACCATCCAAGCAACTAAACATATTCATTTCTTCACTATTTAATGTTTGTTGTTGGAAGGTAACAAAAAGGAATGGATTTTCTGCCATCCTTCTATTGAAAATGACATTTTTATAAAATGACCTTCTGCTATTATTGAGAAAATGGTTTTGATTTAAAGTACTTTGCAAATTGATGGTTTTCCTGTAGTCTAGAGTGGCCTGTTTTTATTTGTGTTGAAGAAAGAGAGAGACTAAGGGCAGGGAAAGAGCATGCTATGAGTATTTGAAAAGATAATATTCTGAATAATAAAACCTATTGATATTTTCTAGAGGGAACATGAATATAATAAAACACAAGAGATATTAAATTCACTTCAAAATTTTAACAGACTAGATTATTTTTGTGCAACCCATCTTTTAAAACCCACATTTACACATTTTGAAATTATTTCACTACATGCTTTCTAAGAGTCAAAACCTGTATACATCAGCATCACTAGCACGATTTGGTGGAAGGAACACGGCCTCCCGAATAAGAAGGCTTAGGCTCAGCATTTACTTTTGCTTATCCTAAGGCGATCAGTTACTTTATCTGAAACACAGTTTTCCTCTGTGAAAAAATATGGTAGAGTATAAAATAATTCTAAGGTGGAAAGATTTTTAAAAATAATACACATGGACCCACACCTTTGTGGGCAGAGCAACTGATCCATCAAGACGCAGGATAGTCAGCCAAGGGCACATGGGCACACACACACTTTTGGAGAACAGAGTAAAGAGTGATGCCAGGAGCAAGAAACATGAAAGTGTCCGAAGCAGGAGCATGGAGTTTGCAGTTAGGCTCTGGAGAACTCCACCAACAGAAGACCAGTCTGAGGCCCCATATTCAGTTATCAAGATCAGCTTCATACCCAGCAAAATTCCCATGGCAAACTTAACTGGAGTACACAGCACATTTCTAGGATCTGACATGGACACTATCACAGAACTCTAACCATAAACACCAGAGGTATTTTACTACTTTATTCTCCCTTGTTTGTCTGATTGGCTATCTTTTCCCATCTAGTTGAATGTAGTCTTTGTTTTGTTTTGTTTTGTTTTGTTTTGTTTTGTATTGTATTTTGTGCTTATTTTTGATTTTGGTTTTTTTTTTCCTCTCTTCTCTTTTTCTGATCTCTTTTTTCTTTCTTCTTTTCTTTTTTTGTTCTTCTTTTTCTTGTTTCTTTTTTTCCCACTGTTTACTGACCTTGTCTCTTTTCTCAACTACTTCTTGAATTTAAACTTTCAAGTGAGTAAACATTGTTTCTTCCCTTTCTGATTTACACCTTCTCATGCTTTTTTTTATTTATTTAAGAGAAAAAAAATTTTAAAAGGCACATTAAATGAAAACAAACAGCAAAAGAGACAAACAAACAACAACAACAAAAGCAAAACAGTAACAGTAGAGGTTTACAAAACAAGATGATAGGAATTTTTTTTTTGTACCAGGGTTCAAACTCACAACCTTGCAATTACCAGTCAGGCGCTTGAGCCACTGAGCTAAACACCCCCAGCCCTTATTCCTTCACAATCTATTTCATGCTTCCTCTCCTGTGTCCCCACTTTCCAAAACTCAGGTGACCATCCTTTGACCTCCAGCCTTGACTCTACTATATTTGACTTACTCATCAACTGTCCCCTACCCATCTCAACTCCCACTAACCCCAGCAGGAGGGAAAAATCACTCCACTAAGGAGAAAGTCACTGCATGCAAGTACATGGTATATGTTTGATTTTGTTATACAACATTAGAGTTTGCTTCTATAGTTGGAGGTAACAGGTTAAGGGCTACCATAGTTTGTCAGTAGTTAAACTGTATTTGAAACTATTTTTATTACTAACTACACTACTTTAGCCAGGATTTCACACAAGTTATAATCAGTTTTTCTCTTTTCTATGGTAATATAGTGTTTATATGGGGTCAAAATCATCACTACAGCCCAGTAGAAAAGGTTTGAGTGCTGAGTAAAATAGTAACTTTAAATCATTTACAAATTTAGAATATAGGTTCTTGGGATAGCTATAAAGAACCACTTACATCTAGAAGAAATCCCTGAAGGATAGACATCTCCTAGGGAAGACTCAATGCTGGTGATAAAGCTATCTGTCATAAGAAATTGGCAAGCATCAATATAGAAAAGAAAGCAAAATAAAATCAAGAAAACAGAAAGTGACAGCATATATAGGCAAAATGCAACCACAGACCCCCAGCACAACCAAGACAAGCCTAGAGCACAATAAGATAGATGAAACTGGATGTCAAACACTGGAACTTTCTGAAATGATAGCAGTAGAAATGAAAAAACAAGTGAAAAAGGGTATAGAGAAAATAATCTCTTAGGTTCAAAAAGAAATGGTTAAAATAAATATATTAAAGAAGACACAGATAAGCTAATAAATGAGTTTGATAGAAACAAAAAAAAGATAGAAACAAAACAAAACAAAAAAAACCCTCAACATAGGAAAGAAATCAAATGCATAAAACAGATCCAAAGAGAAATCCAAGAGATTAAAACCTCTGTTGGAAGTATAAGCAATAGATTGAATGTGGGGATATAATACCAGATCTTGAAGACAGAAGTGCAGTTAGTGATCATGAAAAGAACGATACCTTAAATATAGCAAGAGACCATGAAAAATCAATCCAACAGCTACAAGATGAAGAAGAGAAGAATAACATGATTGGTTGGGGGTCAATGAGAAATCTGCAGATAGCACAAATATTATAAATAAAAAAACTCTACAGAAATAATAGCACAAAATTTCCCAAGAATGCATAAAAAATTTGACAATCAAATAAATGAAGCAGAGACATTGGGAGACACTACTCACCGGTAACCAGCTCAGTTGGAAGGCAGCAGCAGGCCCTGCTCCCATGTACACTCCTATAGACACTGGAAGATGTTGCTCACTGGTAACTAGCTAAGTGGGAAGACAGTGGCAGGCCCCGCTCCCACACACACTCCAGCAATCATTGGGAGACACTGCTTGCCACTAACCAGCTCAGTGGAAAGGCAGAGGAGAGGCAGGCCCTGCTCCCACACTCACTGCAGCAGAAATTGGGAGAGACTGTTCGCTGGTAAACAGCTCAGTGGGAAGGCAGAGGCAGGCCCTGCTCCTTCCTGCACATACTCCAGCAGCCCTCGGAATGCTTCTGCCCCAGGTAACCAGCAAGGGCTGGGAGAAAACAGAGGCCAACCCTGCACCAGAGCACCCAGTGGCCACCACTGGTTACCTATAGCCAGTACGGTCCAGGATAACTAAATAGTCACATTCCAGAGAAACTGTAGCCAAGTGGGAAGGACCTGGCACCCCACCACCTGCTTGTTTGGAAGAACCCAGGAAAATGTCAGACAAAGAACAAAAGGCAGCCCCTGGACTCCAACCCAAGCAGAGCAAGTCCAGGAGACGAAAACATGGAAGAGATCAGGAGTCGCACACCTGAAGTTTCTGCAGTGATGGCAACTGAAGTAAAGAGACAACTCCATGAGGCAATAAAAGAAATTACAACAGAAATACTATCTCAGGTAAATGAAGAAATGAAAAACATAATAAAAGAATTGCTAAGCATCTCTAAAAAAGAAATAGATAAAAAAATAGAGAAATTCAAGGAAGACTTAATGCCAACACTCCTCAAACTCTTCAGTGAAATTGAAAGTGAAGCAAGTCTCCCTAACTCATTCCTAGAAGCAAGTATTACCCTAATACCAAAACCAGAGAAAGACTCAATCAAAAAACAGAACTACTGGTCAATCTCCCTAATGAACATCAATGCAAAAGTCCTTAGTAAAATACTGGCAAACAGAATGAAGCAAGTCTTCAAGAAAATTATACACCATGACCAGAGATAAGGGTGGATAAGGTGGGATGCATCCCAGGAAAGGCAGGGATAGTTCAACATATGAAAATAAATAAATGTAGTGCACGATAGCAACAGACCCAAAGATAAGAATCATATGATCATCTCAATAGATGCAGAAAAAGCTTTTGATAAAGTCCAACACATATTCATGACAAGAACCCTACAGAAAATTGGAATAGATGGTCTTTACCTCAATCTGATAAAAGCCATCTATGACAAACCAACAACAAGCATCATATTAAATGATCAAAAACTGAAAGTTTTCACTCTAAAATCAGGAACAAGACAAGGATGACCACTATCACCACTCCTATTCAATATAGTGCTGGAAACATTAGCCAGAGCAATTAGACAAAAGAGAGAGAAATAAAAGGAATAAAAACAGGAAAGGAAGAAGTTAAATTATCATTATTTGCAGTTGACATGATACTCTACATAGAAGACTCCCAAAGCTCCATTGAAAGAATTCTAGATGTAATAACCAAATTCAGTAATGTAGTCAACACTCTAAAATCAGAGAAAAATAAGAGAAACCACACCCTTCACAATAGCATCCAAAAAAAAAAAAGAAATATTTAGGGATCAATCTAACAAAGGAAGTAAAAGAACTATTCAATGAAAATTACAGAACTCCAAAAAAAAGAAATCAAAGAGGATCTCAGAAAATGGAAAGATATTCCTTGGTCATGGATAGGAAGAACAAACATTGTGAAAATGGCCATTCTAGCTAAATTGTTCTACAGATTTAATGCAATTGCAATCAAAATACCATTAACATACTTCACAGATACAGAGAAATCATTTCTAAAATTCATCTGGAACCAGCAGAGACCTAGAATAGGCAGTTCTGGGCAACAAAGGCAAGGAAGAAGGCATCACAAGTCCTGACATGAAGTTATACTACAAAGCTACTATGATAAAATCAGCATGGTGTTGGAATCAAAACAGACTTGAAGAACATTGGAATAGATTAGAAGATACAACCACAACTATAAACCAGTCAGCCACCTTATCTCTGACAAAGGTGCCAAATATGTTCACTGGAAGAAAGATACCCTCTTTAATAAGTGGTGCTGGAAAAACTGGCTTTCCATAGCCAAAAACTAAAACTAGATCCATGTGTATCACCATGCACTAAACTAAAGTCAAGATGAATCAAAGATCTAAATATTAAAACTGTAACACTAAATCTGCTGGAAGACAAAGTAGATAGAAATCTTGTAGACGTAGGGGAAGGCAGAGAATTCATGAACCAAAATCAAACTGCATGGGAAATACTTCCCAGAATCAACAACTGGAATCTCATCTTATTAAAAAGTTTTTTGCATGTCAAAAGAAATATCCAACACAGTGAAAAGTAAACACACAAATTTGGGGAAAAAAATCTTAGCCAACTGTCCCTCAAGGACTTTTATCTAGAACATATAAAGAATTAAAAAAAAAATAAGGCACCAGAAAGTCAAACACCCAATCCATAAATAGGCATCTGAGATAAATACACACTTCTTAGTTTAAGAAATACAAATGGCAAATAAATACATGAAAAAATGTTCAGTATTGTTGGTCATTAGAGAAATGCAAGTTAAAACAACACTGAGATTCCATCTCACTCCAGAAAGAATGGCCAGGATCAAGAAAACCACCAACAAAAAATGCTGGAGAGGCTGTGGGGAAAAAGGAACCCTTCTCCACTGTTGGAAGTGTAGACTGGTGCAACCACTGTGAAAATCAGTGTGGAGGTTCCTCAAAAAATTAGGATTAGAGGTTCCATTCAATCCACTTATTCTACTTTTGGATACCTTCCCAGAAGAATTAAAATCATCATAGCAGAGTGAAATATGTGCACCCATGTGTATAGCAGCATAATTTATAATAGCTAAATCTTGGAAACAATGCAAATGCCCATCAACTGAGGACTGAATAAAAAAGTTGTGTTATTTTTATACAATGAAGTACTACTCAGCCATAAAGAAGGATAAATTTGAGACTTTTATAGGTAAATGGATGCAACTTAAAACCATACTCATAAGTGAAATAAACTCACATGTGTAAAGATCATATTGTCTCACTAGTGTAAAAAGCTGAAAGATTAAATAAGATCTGGAATGTACAATAGATATAAAATGGGAAGAAACTGTTCAAAAGGAAAGAGAAACTGATAGGAGAAAGAAGAAGGAAAGGAACAGGAAAAGTAAATAAACATATGATTATACACAAGATAGTTAAAATAGTTGTAGTACTAGTTTCTATTAGTTCATTGAAAAGACAGGTCTGTGCTAACATGGTTTGATCAGTTTTTCTTGATTATTACTTATAATCTAAGCACCTACTTTGAAGACAACAATATGCAATGTATTAAGCATTATTACCCTCCTACTACATAGTTTTGAAATTTTTGACCATTGTTTTTTCTTTTTAAAATTAAAAAAAAACTAAAAAAAAATAATGCATGTGATGATATAATGAACCAGCTTTGGAAATTCTAAGTATCATTCAACACTAATTATTGTGATCCAAAGAGGAACAATTGTCCGGGAAAGAGAATATAATACCTGCAGAAAAAAATTACATTCGTGTTCTGGTTCTGCTTCTTGCTAGATGTGGGCCTCTCAGCCCCCGTGTACCTGCACTTTCTTATTTCAAGTGATATATTTATGACATACAATCACACTATGAAGAATATTTTAAGAATTGGCTTGCTAGGTGTAACTCAGTTTTATGAATACTAAACGTAGGTGGAGTTCAGACTAAAAACTAGAAATAACTAACATAACAGAACTATAATCCATTTCTATCATTTGACATTCTTTATTTGTTAATAAAAGATGTAAGTTTGGGGGGTCACCACCAATATTGCATTACAAATAAAAAGAAGATAGCTCAAAAATTACAAAGGATGTTCTATATACATTTTACTAGATTTCTTAACGATAAAACATCACCCTCGCTTCTCTATCATTTCAAGTTCTTTCTTGCGCACACACACACACACAAACACACATACATACGCACAGGAACACGTTTTCTATTGTTCCGATGTGCTCCCAAAAGCAGTCTCCTGTCCTAAGCCAAAGAGTAAGAGGCAGTCTATTGTGTTTTCAACTAATACCCTAAGATATTTTGTTTTCATGGGTCCCTTCCACAGAGTCCGGTGGAAATTGCACAGCCCCACCTTCCTTGAAGAGGTGCCTTCTGCTGCTGCAAAGCCTTCTTCATTCCCAGTGTGAACCACTGTTGTCTAAGTTGTCTGCACTATACATCACCCTAGGCTTTAGGTAAGATTGCCAAATCTCATCAGGTGACATCTCTAGGTCCATGATGGCTTTATCAGTCTGTCTGTCTCCTTATCAGTGAAGGAATCTAAGCTACTTTTTTTAAAGTAATAAAATCAAGAGAGTATTGAAACACTGGTTTGGCTCTCTGTTTCCTTTCCACATCCAAATATATTTTTATTGTCTTTCAGATTTTTTTTCAGATAGGCATTTTAAAGTAAAATTGCTTTCCAATTCATGCTATCAATAGTATAACACAATACTTTTGAAACTATGTGGGCAGGGGGTGGGTCTCAGTGGTAGGTTTTTTGTCTAGAAGATACAAGGCCTTGGGCTTGATCCGTACCAGTACAAAACAAAACAAATCAAAACAAGAAGCCCCATTTGTATTGTATCTCCCATGGTTATCATTACTGTTATCACAAATATTAATGTTAAAATAAATACATTCCCTTTTGTTTGCTTTTCATTTCGTTCTTAGTCTTAGGTACATTATTCTGGACAAATTATTGTAGTTCTGATCGACCTTTATCTTAGCATAGATGCTGGTAAGAGGACTTCACTGAGACATCTGTTCTATCCTCCCATTTTACCCAGCGATTTGGGGCACTGTCTTTTCTAGTGTTCGCAGTAGAACTTAATCTGCTTTATCAAAGCAATAGGATGAGGATTCTCAGTCCTGCTCCAGACCAGATTTTACAAAGGAAATGGTGGGCAGGGGTTAGGGGGGGAAAAAATCCATACATGCACAACATGCAGCCACACACAAACACCACTGAGTCTATTGTCCTAAAATTACATGGATAAAAGTTTCTGGGACCTGAGAGAAATTTTGCAGCCAAAGCATGAGACACAAATTCAAAAAAAGCTGTATCTTCATAATCTCAAGTCACAACGATGCTGATATGCTCCTGTAAATTTTTCAAGGATTCTAGAGATGATCAAAAATGAATATTGAGACAAATAGATAAAATCTTATATAATTGCTTCATGAAATATGGATGAAAACAATACTTTCATAAATATATTATTTTGAAGTCTGTAATATTGAATATATAAAGCAACTAAATTAATAAATTATCTTCCAGAAGCATATATTTTAATTATTGATATCACATTTTGCCACTGTTTACTAGGAAAAATAAGGAAACAATTTATATTTTAGCATTCTCTTTATTGAGCAATAGCATGATCTTCAGCTACTTTGAAGTCACAGAATCTAAAACTTTAGTGTTATATCTTCTGAGACCAGTGAAGTCACCAGCCACAGGTAGCAACGAGCAACTGCATATTCAGATATGGCATAAATATAAAAGTTGGCTGAATTTTAATGAACTAGTATGAATAAAGGTAATGCTAAATATGTCATTTTTATAGATGAAAATGTTGACAGTATAATATTTTGGATATACATTTTAATCAAATATATTATTAAAACAAATTTTACCTATTTCTTATTTAATATATCTACTAGAAAATTCTGTATTTCTATTGGAGATTGCTGGAGTGCAATGCAATCATGCAAGTGTTCATAAATATAGTTTCTCTGATAAATATCTAGACATTGGGTTTCTACTGGCTGAAAAATGATGGATTTAAAGTATATTTGTCGTATGCTTCAAAATGGTTAAAACCTGAGGAAAATGAGTGAAACAGACAGTTATAAAAGGACAAATATCGTATGGTTTCCTTTCTGTGAGATCTCTGGCGTAGCAAGAATAATGAAAACAGAAAGCACAGCGGTGCTTCCCAAAGACCTGGGTGGGGAGGGGCAGGAAGTTTTCCCTGGCATAACGCTCCAGTTGTGCTTAATGAAAAGTTGTAGAGATTCACAACACAGTAGTGTGACTGTAGTTAGCACTACTAAATTGCACACTTACTGGTTAAGTTTTATATTATATGGTTTTTTTAATCAGAATTAATACTAAACAAAAGTGTAAAGAAAAGTTTGTCTGTTTCAAAACAAGACAAATCCCCCCAGCTTTAATTGATACATTTCTGGCAATATTTACCACTATCAGGGGAATGGCAAGCATTTGATATGAGGTATAGGAGACTTCAAGAATACAAGTTTCATAAGAAATTAAATAAAAACACCCCTTTTCCCAATCTATTTTAGAGAAAACTTAGTTATTTCACATGGATTACCAAAAATGTTGATACAGACTCCTCATCCAGTGACTTTTTCCCCAGATGTTTGTAATATGTGCAAAATGAAGCAAAAAACCAGCAACACCTTGTGTAGGATTTGTGAGTTGTATCCAAATACCATATCATATATGAGTTTCTTGTAAGAAATTAAAATCAAAATTATTTATTGCAATGTACGCTTCAAAGTCAACAGATTAACTCCTCAATGTTGCTTAAAGTCTAGCTTCTGAACTACTACATAATTCCTAGAGCCTTGTCAGAGGTCACTGCATTGACTACGGGGTTACAAATATGAATTAATTAGAACAAACAAAATGAAACACTGTCCTTTCCAGTGCACTTCTTTTTTTGAATTCAATTTCAAGGTGCAAATTAGTCCCCTCTGTCATATCAATGCTTACAACCAAATTGTAATTAATAATGACAACTTCTTATTGAAATAATTATAATTGCTTTTGAAAAATCATGTCTTTGCATGGAGAATCAACAGGATGTATATTTTACCATAAAAATCACACTCTCCATGAATATGAATTATAATTTGAAATAGTGAAAGAATTCTGAATCAATAAATATAATATCCTTGATATAACACTAAAAGAATAAACAAAGATGCATATAAGCAAATAAGTATGTCATTGACTAGACACTGCACAACATAAAAACCTTCTCCATAAAATGAGATAACCCATTAGTTGCTAGCTAAAATCTAGCCCTTCTGCTCTTGTAGCTAATGAGCACAGACATAAAAAACACACTTGGGCCTGTAGAACAAGATATGGTTTGCTGGCAGAGATAAAATTTAAGTTAAAAAAAGAGTTTTAATTCCAATTACATATCAATTAATATTTTTCAAATGCTTAATGCTTTTAAATTAAAACTTTAGGAAACAAGCAAAAGTGTGATTTATGGAAAAAAAATTAACCCGAGAGACCTGGAATATCAAAATTCTATGAAATTTCATCTTGGTACCAATTTCTTTGTTCATGTTTTGAAGAAAGGCACAGTATATGGCAAATTATATTATCTTGCATACCAGTCAGATTTTACACTGATTCTGTCTTGACATCCCACACTACAGCCAGATGAACCAATTACCAGCTTGGAAAAAGTAGTTTCTGTGTTACTATAGGCTTGGAGTTGATTGTCCTGTGAAATTGGTTTACTGCCCAGTAGAAATATACAATAGTCTCCTGAGGAGACAGATAGTAGGCTTGGTTACAGGGTAAATTATCCCCATTTTTCTCATATCTACCGTCCTGTTATTTCCCTCATTATTCTAAATTCCTGTTTTTCAAGATTACAAAATTTGATTACAGATGTACTTGTTAGAGATACTGGTAAGAGGCCTGCCTTGCATTCCTTTTTCCCTCTCCCTTCTTCTGCGTTACTGTTTTCCCTTTTCTCAAAGAGGGCAATTAATCTACTTCAATACCCTAATACACTGAGGGTACTGAAGTTGGGAGTATCTACTATCAAAATTCTGGTCAGAAATATAATTGGGCCTTTCAGAAAGGCTTAATTTTTTTCCCCTGTTTGTTTGTGTTTTATTTTGTGTTTCTTTTTCTTTCTAAGAAAATCCTTTGGCTCTTTGCTCTTGGCCCTCAACGCTTAACTTATGTTCCTTTTTCCTCGCCACAGTATTAATGTAATGCTTGCATGTGTGCAGATAGCTTGCCATCATAAGAATAAAATGTACATGCAAGGATTCCAAGAAGCAAACAGAAAATTCTGGGTCTTTGCAAAACCTTGAATAGTTGCACCACTTCTAGATTTCCTGCAGCAAATTTTCTGTTATGTGATGAAAAATCATCCTTACCGCTTTACACTTCTACATTATCTGTTTCATGGTTAAACCTGTCCCTCATGAGTAAAAATTGTGTAGATTTCTGCCTCTTGGTATTGTGGATTTAATCTGAACCTATTCTGTGGAACAGGTAAGCATCTCCTCTTCAGAGACCCACAACTGTTGTGAGTGGTTTCCCTGTGATGTCACATTTATTGACCTCTGTGGAGAGCCACAAACCAGTTGTTTTCCAGTGAGCCGACTTCATGCACATTGAATATTCTCCTTCATTAACTTAAAGGGCGAGCCAGCTTCCCTGAAAGTTGGCCCCTACAAGTGGTCAACATAAGTTTTCTTGTCCACAGTTGACTGAACCTCAGCCATTCCAGGAGTGTCCTGAAAGATGACATCCTGTGACTGAGTCACTTGGTCCTCCCATTGCTCTATTTTAGAAGACTGGTTTCAGAACCAATCCTTTTATCTGTCTATCCTCTAGCTATAGAACAGCAGTTTTTTTCAATGGGGATGATAAAGCAGGTTGGTGAGCATCCTGCAATGCGCAAGAAAGGTGACCTCCCCCAACAAAGAACTAGTGAACACAAAATGTCAACAGTACTAAGGTTGAGGAATAATTTTACCCCTAGCTGTACTTTAGAATTAAATGGGGAATTCTACAATAGTTCTTATATTTGAACTATATCTTCCAGAAATATTAATTTAAGAATTTTGGAGCTAAGCCCACATATATTTGAAAGCTATCCAACTAATTAAAAATACAGCGATAGTTGAGAAACACAGAAATGACATAATCCTTAATTTTGGACAAAGACTAGGGATGGTGAAAAAATAGGCCAAGCCCATAAGAAAGATGGCTAGGAATCAGGCCAAAGGTAAGGCTTTCTGTGAGAAAATTAATTCCAAGGTAAAAAGTGAGGGAGGTCAAGAAACGTTATTGTAGAAATTATAAGATACGTTAGAAAAGAACTTTCAAGATAGAGCATGAGAAACTTGAAGGTATTACAGGAATTTCTATATTATGTATTATTGAAATATATCTCTGGTTCTGTAGCTACTAGACTTGTAGACGTGTGGTTTAATTTGTAACTATCTGTCTATGCTTTTATCTTTATTTATAAGAATTCATAAAGACAAAAAATATGAAAGCAAGTGTATGCTAGAGTAGAATCAGTACTGATCTTTTTTACTAGAAAATATTTAATATTTATTAATACAATTTCATTAAAAAGTTCAAAGTCAAAATAAAAAATTTAAGCATAGTGTTCAAAAATTGAAAAGCAAAAATTGATAAATAAATATTAAAATTACATCAAATACCAGATTTTAAAAATGATGTCAATTTTTAAAAATTATTTTTGGTTTTTGCTTTAGTTTTTGCTGGTCAGAGTTAATTTCTTAGGAATTATTATGCTGAACAGAAATTAAAATATCTTCTGTAATTCCATTTTCCCATCTTGGCTCTAAACAATTTCCCTACAAATGTTTCAGTATTTGAAATCTTAGGATAGTATGATTATTTCTATAGCTCATAACCACCTGCTTATCTTTAGTTTCAAAAATCTGAACTAATATCACATTCTTTTAGAGTAGTTATTGGACAATGCATCTAACTATTTTTTTTATTTTTAACCAAGGAATTGATTTAATTTGATTTTTATCCAAGGAATCCATACTCTGAATCTCTCTGTTTGGGAACATTTATTTTTTACAAGTCACAGAAATCTAGTTTGGTTAACTATAAAGATTGCTTTGCTGCTCTGTTTTATATGGCCTAGCCCATCTTAATTTTGCAACATCTACAGCAAGTATTACATCTCTGACTTCTGTTTAGTTTCATAATTCATTTGAAATATGACTATGAAATGAAAATATGTGCTTGTAATATTCCAATGCTAATTAAGTAATAGCTGGTTTCTTCTCCTGAGAACATTTTCCACCCAGGATTGATGCAGATTTCTGACAGTAAAATGATTAATTCTCACACTTCATTTTTCATCCTTCTGAGATCCATCAAACACCACTTAGGTCTTGGTTGCAACACTGAAAGTGAACAATTTGATCATACACATTATGTATATTCCAAAATATAGATAAAATACAGTCAATGAACTCTTACCACACATAACACTGATATACAGAGGTCCTCCTTTACATACTAAGACTCTCAGGGAATGAATAACAGTACAGATAATATAGAACCATATGTATACCGTATTTTTTCCTATACCTACATACACAACTTTATGCCTTATGTAGCTTATCTAAACACTTATGATGTGCTACTTTTGGCTGTATGTTTTGCACTTTGAAGTATGATAACAATACTAGCTCAAACTTTTTTTTCTATTTTCACAATTTCACAGATAAGTCTTTTTACTGTAGATCTTGTCAACCTCAGCACTCAAAGTGTTTCTGAGACAGGGTTTCACCGTGCAGTTCAGGCTGGCCTTAAATTCACAATGCAGCCCAGGCTCTCAAATTGTTTCTTTGCCTAAATCAATAATTTTCACTTTTTCCTTTAAGAAAACTGCATGGCTCCTTTTTAAAAAATCCTGTTTGTATCACTACTCTGATTGTGGTTGTTATTAAGCAAATAAGGTTTACCTAAAGACAAGCACTGTAACACCACAGCTCAATCTAATCAGAGACTGCTACTGAATGACTAATGGATGGGTAACATATACAGTGTGGAAACACTAGCCAAAAGGATTATTCACATTCTTAGCAGGACAGAATCAGATGGTACAAGATTTCATCATGCTACTCAGAAGGCTGAGCATTTTTAAACTTATGAATTGTTTATTTCTAGAATTCTCTATTAAATATTTTTGTATTAGTGCTTATCATGGGTAAATGGAACCTCAGAAAGCAAAGCTGTCCCTAAGGGGGATACTGCTTATTGTGACTTGTATCTAGATGTCCTCTCAACAAAAGCCTCATGCAGTCATGGGGATGCTTTTGAAGGTGGCTGGATCTAGTGTGTGATGCTGGGATCAAGGATGTTATTCTAGGATTAAGGGTGTGAGTGCTAACTGCCCTAAAGTTGGGTAGTCTAGATAAAATGGAAAGGCAGAAAAAAGACTTTGCTTACTGCTTGCAGCTTGGTGCCTTCTTCCTGCCTGCTCTGTAATGCTCTTCTGCCATGGAGCCAAGCAAGGGAGGGAATATTTTCTCTTCTGTAAATATTAATTGTATATATTCATAGTGAATTTCAAATTGTAATTTGAAAAACATTAAGCAAGATCATTTAAAGCAAATATACAGATTAAGACTTGGAGAGATGATACACGTTTATAATCCCAGAACTCAAGAGGCTGAGGCAGGAGGATCACTGAGAGTTGGGTTACAAAGTGAGTTCAAGGCCAACCTGAACTGCATAGTAAAACCCTGTCTAAAAAAGACAAAAAAAACAAAACAACAACAACAAAAAAACACTAAAACAGAGAGAAGAGAGAGAAGAAGCAAAGAGTAAAGAAAACATACAGACTATACAAGAAATTTTTTAGTAAACAAATTAGTGAACAATACAGGTGGGAATTACAGAGCTTGAAAGCATGATAAGTAGTTTAATGTTTTCTAAATTATTATAATTCTTTAAATTCTTAACATTATGGACATTTATGATTTAATATAAAAGAATTGTTTCAGTTTCTTGTAGGAAAATGCACCACACCAGATATTGCATTTTTTTCTAATATCAGCTTTTCCTAAATTGTTCTTTTTAATGTAGACAATTTACTTTTAATTTAATTTTAGAAATTTAATTTACTAAATTTTCTAATGTATTAATATTTATTTCTGTTATTTACATGTATAATGTCAATTATTGAAAGAGTGACTTGAGTTTTTCTCCCCTTTTTTAAAAAAACTTGTCAAATAAAACTGGCTATATTTCATTTTGTGAAGTGGTCATTCAGTTTGTGTTTGTTTTTTTGCGTGGCACCAGGGACTGAACTCATGACCTAGTGTTTGCCAGGCAGGCGCTTAGGCCACTGAGCCAAATCCCTGGCCCTGCATTCAGTTTGTGAATGTTTTACTAAATATGAATTATTCAACTTATCCTGAGAAGGTGCTCAAGAAAAAGACTGAAATTATTATTGAAATTAAATAATTTTAATATTCTTAAGATTTTTTCATTCGATGAACATAAAGAAATCAATGGGATGACCATATTAAACAACTAGTTATAATCATATACATTTTAAAACTAGGACCATAATTTTCTCTTGCTTAAATTCAGAATATATCAAAGATTCTATACATGTGCACATGGAATTATAGGAAGAGGTGCCCTTAGCAACTTCAGAACAAAGAACAGTTAATTTTTATCAGTAGTTTATTAACATTCATTTTAATTTAATCAATGTTAAATTGACTAAATTGAAGCAAACTATTGTACTCTACTTATGAACCTTTTTCCTTAGATTACTTCTTGATTTTACAGCTTCGTGTCTTCACTTTGTTTTCTTCATCTCTTCACTGTCTAGTAGATATCTCTTCAGAGAGATACAGGATTATACAGATAAAACCTTACGGAACTTAAATAGTATTCCAAGAAAAGTTCTTTTCAATTACTGAAAGAGAAATCTAAAATTTCTTGCATTTTCTTTTTCAATTATAAAACTATTGTATTTTTTTAATTAAAAAAATTAAAAGAAAGCAGTATCGACATGTCAAAGAATGCTGAAGCTTTAGTGTTGGGTCACATCCAGCTGAAAATTTAATGATACCACTTCTGTAGAAAAAAAAGGAATTTCCACACTCTCTTTCAGGAAATATACGAAAATTAAAGAATGTGTTTTTTTTCAGTGAGAACTTATAGATAAAGGATTTGAAGTAAACTAATTTCTTAGCTATAGATATAATTGTAGAATATATGTTCCAAGGCATGTCAAAGAACAAAGAGAATATATCAGCATGTGCAGAATGGCATCATCTGTCTGCCACAGCACTGAAAATATTAATTATTGCATGAAGCTCTAAAACTCAAATATGTTCTTAGGTAATATATTCTAATACACTTAATATATTTTGCATGTTTTCAAATATACACATATATATACATAACCATGTTTTAGAATATATATGTAACATACATCTAATTTTTATTGGTCTCCTAAGTTTTGTTTTTGAAACAATTATAGCCTGCCAGTAAAAAATTTTCAGGTGCTTGCATATTTCAAAATATGCACTTAAATGTGCTGAACCTAAAAGTCGATAACCAAGGTGTAAGTTCCACTGGGCTTTAGGAGTAATGACCGTTGGACTTTGTATAACCTCCAACTCTCAACGCTCACACACACAAACACCATGAGCCAACAGCCTCTGTCGTCAACTCCTCACTCACAACTCCAAAGCTGAATTTGGCCCCAAGCAGCCTTCACTGCGATTCCCTGGGGAGTCAATTAGAATCACACAGCAACTGTAGAAGGCAACATCTGGACATGACATTTTACCTAACTTAGTGACAACGATCTTGCTACACGATTGTCTGTCCTGCTCTTACCACTCTTGAAAGAAGGTGAGGTAAGATATCCAAGCAATTACAAAGAATGTTTGGAATGGATACTTCAAATTGCTTTAAGATACCCCAGCAATTAGAGAGAATGTTTGAGACTGATACTTAGAATTGGAGGTATTTTTCAACATTTACAAAATACAGACTCTATTTGTGATGCTTTACTACAAATTTAATTTTATGATTTCCTCTTATGATAATTCATATGGCAAACCATCTCTAACTTAAATAACTATCAGCTTTAGTCAGAAAAGAAAATTTTTTGTCCTTGTCCTTGTCAAATCATAGAAGTAAATAGTTCAGAAGGGACCAGTCTATGTTCCATAGAAACAATTGTGGCCAACTCAATTTAGTTTGACACATCATCAAGGTTACTTTTATCTGATTTAAGTTTAAAATCAATTTGTCTGACAGGTAACTTTAATAATTTAATGATTTCTTTAATGAAGTTTTTACTTTTTATGAATTGGTTCAGAAATAATTTAACTCTGAAAAAATACATATTCATGACTGAGGGAACTAAAACTTTCAGAGAGAGGTAATTATTTATCTGTTTCAAATCCAGGTTTTAAGCACAGTGATCACAATGTGTACAATGTAGTTCCAATATTTCTTCTTATCCTCCAGTAGATGCTTCTTTATAACTTTTCTCCTAGTTATTTTTGAAATTGTAATAAATATTAACATAGCACATCAAGTCATCTGCTTTCACCTTATTTTTCATTACTGCAGTACACCGGTCATCTGAGATGTTATGTTTTCAGTTTCATAGTATATTTTCTATGTCTCCTCCAATTAGAATACAAAGTCAATTGAAGAGAGCTTATTGTTTGTTTACTGATACATCTTCAATACTTTGCAGAGTGGCAGTGTTTAGTAGGTGCTAAGAAAAATTATTTATTAATGAGAAAAAGATGACATAGTACAAAGGACTTTACCTAAAAGAAAGCATGCATGAGTTTGAAAAGTTGTGAAAAGAGAAATAACAAATGAGCTGAATAATATTCACTTTAAGAAATGCTAGTCTCTAATTCAGTAAAACAGAGTAAGTACTTCTACCCACTGGATGCAGCTTTAAAATAGGAGGGCATACATGTAGCAGGCATTTGAGGTCTCCAAAAAGTAAGTAATAGGAGGCAAACTTCAGTAGTCTGCAATTAAACTTTCAACAAAGCAGCAGGGAATTTACATGTTTTTCCTGCTCAGTATTTTTCAGCTTAGATTAAAGGCAACAAAAACACCCAGAGGTGAGGAAAAACCACAGAGTAATGGAAGAAGCCTTCCAGCTCCTCTTGATGAATAGAAAATATACATTACTTTCCAGAGTACGTGATGTACTCCCATGACAGACCATATCCAAGGCCATAAAAAAAAACAAATTTAAAAGCATTTATTATTATACAAAGTATGTGCTTAAATCATAATTCCATTAAACTTGAAATTATTGACAGGAAATAATTAGGAAATTAGTAAAACTTTTCAAGTAACCTTTTGGTCAAAGTAGAAGTCTCAAGGGAAATTTGAAAATACTTTCTATAAAAACTACCCCAGAGATGCAATACAACTAAATTTGTAGGGCACAGCTAAAGAAGGGCTTATAGAAAAATATATTCAATCAAATGTTTATATTAGAAAGAGAGAATTGTCTCAAAATAATCACCTATTCTTCCACATCAGTGAATTGGAAAATGCAGAAGAAAATAAATTAACAGCAAATATAAGAAAAAAAGTAATAAAGATACTACAGAAATAAAAGCAAATATCTGTATGATTCTATTTATATGATATTCTCAAAAAGGAAAATGATACTGATTTTGATGAGATCACTAGAAGAGATAAATTATACAGGTAGAACAGTGTCACTACAAAGGGATAGACAGGGAATTGTTGGACTTGGCAGAATTTTTCAGTACAGTGTGGTAGCAGTTACATAAATCTGCACATATGCTAAAAGCATAGAGCTCTACATCAGTCATATTGGCTTTTCTGCATATTATTTTTTAAAATAAATTTCAAAATACTATGTGAAATTCTTTGCTAATGTATTCATTCTGCTTGAGACAGTCTGAGAATTTCATAAACATCAAATATAGTATTTCTATGGTTAAGTGTTGGTTTCCAAATTACTAACTTTAGAACCTGTCCAAGCTTTGCATCTCCCATCTTTCAGGCAAGAGTAGTATAACTTTCATGAAGAACTCTTGAGAAACAATTCTGCTTTCATTGGTGTCATTTTGAATGGGATTGTAGTTCTATTCAAGAAACCTTTCATGTCACAAACCTTTATCTATAAATAATAGCCCAGCAAAATTTATCTAATTCACCCTATAGAACACACTGTTATAACATTCTACAAGAAAGTTAAAAATAGAAAGTTTCACCAAAAGGCTACTATTAGATTCTCCTGACCAAAGTGGTGTTTCTGTAGTCACAGGTGTGGTGCAGATCAATACAATATGTATTTGTTCTGGGAAGGATTATTTTCCTACTAAAGTTTTCACTTTCTTAGACAGCATTCTGAGCCATGAATATAGCATTATAAATCTGTGGTTGGCACAGTGATGTATGTGCACCTATGTTTATAGCAGCACAATTTGTAATAGCCAAATCTTGGAAACAACCCAAATGCCCATCAATTGAGGAATGGATAAAGAAGATGTGGTATTTTTATACAATGGAGTACTATTCAGCTATAAAAAATGATCACATTGAGGCTTTTTTAGGTAAATGGATGAGACTTGAGACCATACTCATAAGTGAAATAAACCAAACACACATGTATAAACACCACATTGTCTCCCTAGTGTAAGAAACTGAAAGACTCAATAAGATACAAAATTCCCGATAAATATGAAGAAAAGGTTCTGAAGTCCAATGGTGCTTTTATTCTTTGATTTGATTGGTTTAAGTCCCTTTCTTACTATCTGATTGCAATATGTGAGAAGATAGGAACAGCTCCTTTGAAAAATGGGACACTATAGTAGCCATTGCTGGTTTCTTGTTGGCCGACTTGAAGGCCTGTAATGCTCTTTTGTTTTATCTGGTTTTATGTTACTTTGTTTTGTTTGAGTTTATTGTCTGTAAATGTATGAACAACCATTTTGAAGAAAGCAAGAGACACTAGGGTAACCATTGTTAATCTCCTGTTATGTTTTGAAAACCAGTATAGCTTGCAGTGTTCTGTTCTGAAATGCTATATTATGTTTGACTCTATTCTGTTTTCTTTTGTTTTGTTTTGTTCTATTCTCTTTAAAATAAAAAAAAAATCTGTGGTTGGGACTGCCAAGATTCCTTTCAATATACATGGGTTAACAACAGCACCACCATTTTCTAGTTTCTTTCAGTTGCTTCAAAAACATGGGCAAAGGACCAGAGATACAGCTCAGGGGCACAGCATCTACCTGGCAAGTTTGAGGTACTGAATTAGAGTTATGGTTTGTGTCTAGGTGCCCCCCAAGCCTCATGCAGTCATGGAGGTGGCTGAATCTAGATTTGTGATTTGGTTCATTGTCTAGTGCTGGGATTAGTGATGTGAGTGCTACACCCACCCAGGGGTGGAGGCAGCATACAATATAAGAGAGGGAAGAGGTGTGTTTTCTCCCTCTTTTTGCCCTGTTCACTCTTGTTGTTTGTGGGCTCCTATGAATGGCTGCCCCTCAGCCATGCCACCCTGCCTTGTAGCCTGCTGAATATGGACTCAAACCTCCAAAACTCTAAGAAATAAACCTTTTCTTCTTTCATGTTGGGTATCAGGTATTTTGTGGCACCAATGAGGGAACACTAAGACAGTTAGATTCCTGATACAAAAAAGAAAAAAGAAAGAAAGAGCAATTACCTAGTGTTCATTTACCATCACAAGATTTCTTTCCTTGACCATGGAAAATTCTTAAGCTGCAATGTTATTCATCATAAATAGAACTATCCTTTAAACTTGAGGCAAAAGCAAATAATTATTTCATGTGTCTCTCAGTAAACCTTCAGTATTAACATGTGCCTTGAAGAATTGAAAATTATAATAAATGTATCATTGGTGAACATGT
>RJWT010003429.1:15132-36612 GCA_004365215.1 Cuniculus paca | reverse complement strand
GAAACAAATACTTCCATGACAAAGAACAACTCAAGGAATTCATGACCACCAAACCAACGCTACAGGGAATACTAAAGGACGTTCTAGAGAGAGAGAAAAAGGACCATGGTCTCAGGAACAACAACAGAAGAGGACCATCAGGTGGGAGCAGTCAGCTGAATGTAGGGGAAAAATAGGGAGCCAATGGCAGGAAGATAGCGTGGCAGAGACAATGCAGTGCAAGATGGCCATAACTATTAATGTAGAGGGCCTCCATGCACCAATAGAAAGAAACACAGGCAGAGTGGATCAGAACACAGGATCTATCAATATGCTCTATACAAGAAACACATTTAACTAGAAAGAAAATTCATAGACTGAAAGTCAAAAGAGAGAGAAAAATACCCTATGTGACAGGGAGCCAGAAACAAAGTAGCATAGCCTGCCCATCAACTGCAGAATTGATAAGAAAGACATGGCATTTTATACAATGGAAACCTACTCAGCTATTGAGGAAGATACCCTCACCACTCTTGAATGTGGATGGGGGCAACCTGAGATCAAGCTTATGGATGAAATGTTTCAGAGTCACATGGGTGAATTTCTTGTTGTCTCCCTAGTATATAACAAACTAAAGGAGTTACTGGGATCCAAAATGTACAATACATATAGGGAAAGTCAAAGGGGGAGGAATTATCTAAAAACGGAAGGCAGTGACCACTGTTAATCTATTATCATGATTTGAAACTCACATTGTCTTCATTGTTCTGATTAGTTTAGTTTTATTCTGATTTGTTTGATTTTATTATACTCGATGGTATGGCCAGCTATTTTAAACATAACAAAATATATATTTGCAGCCATCAAGGGTGTCCAACTATCTTGTTTAGAAACCTGTATTGCTTTCATTGTTTTGTTTTGATTGTTTTTACTCTATTTTGTGTTGATTTTAATAGTGAAGGTGTAGGCAACTATTCTGAAGATAACAAGAAGCATTATAGTAGCCACTGCTGTTTTACTAGTATCTTGAACTTCTGTATTGCTTGCATTGCTCTGCTGTTTTGTTTTGTTATTGTTTTCTTTAATGGTCCTATTTTGTTTTATTTTGTTTGATTTTATTTATCCCTGATGGCATGGGCAGTTATATTGTAGATAACAAGAGGCATTATGGTAGCCATTATTAATTGTTTTTTACCCTGTTTAGAAGTTTAGAAGTTATGTACCATGTTCATTATTTTGTTGTGAATGACTCTATTCTGTTTTATTTTGTTTGGTTGTATTCTTTTCAAAATAAAAAAATAAAAAATAAAAAAAAACTAAAATGGTACAGTATTTGCATATAAACTATACACATCTTTCATAAAATTTAAACCATTTCTAGATTGCTTATAGTATGTAATACAAGTGATATAAAACAAATGTTATTCTGTATTATTTGGCGAATAAAAACAAGGAAAAGAAGTCTGTACACTTTTCTACATGCAATTTTTTTCAGATATTTCCATATGCAGTTTATTGAATCTTCAGATGCAGAACCCAAGGATATGGATGACTAACTGCATTTTCCAGTCAATGACATAGTGTATGTGACCAATTTTATATTCATTAATCTATGAGGTGTAAATATTTATGTATCTTTATATAATTTTAACATACTTACATTATTTAAATACATTATATTTTAAACATATGGTAAATTTGATCATTTATGGTAGCAATTAATCCGTTTACAAGCCAATATTTTACTATCTACTTTAATTCAAGAGCCTGTTACATCTCTTGAATGTGTCTTGGTGCTCATCAATACACTGCCATTTTAAGAGTGTTCTATTATCAAGGAAGTTTTGGAAATAATGCTCTGGGATTTGATCATTACTTTTTATTTTTTTAAACTTGCAATTTTTGAAATGTTTTTAACACAAGAATGCACATGTATTTATGAGCTATTACTATTTCCCAGCTGTCTATACTGTAAATGTATTGTAGTAAAAGTTATTATAATCTTGAGGCATTGTATCCCACCATGCTTATCTGCAATGCAGTAGGATATATATTAAAAATCTAGGAGGAAAAATAAATAAGAAAAAAACAAAATTACATGAGGAATTAAAATGTTTAGGAGGTTGTCTCTACACATGAAGCAAATAAATAAATTGGCAAGTTAATTAAAACAAGAAACACACAGAATCAAGGAATATTGTTCTAGAAAACTAGTAATTCAAATAGTGGATTTGTATCTACTTAGCAACCATTCTAGAACTGTTCTCAATGCTGGGACAAAATATCCAATATTCACAACTTAGAGGAGGTTTATTAGAGGTTTATTTTGGTCACTATGGTCAGCTAGTTCTAAGGCAGGAATAATATGGCAGAGAGGCATGGTGGAGGAAGGATGCTCACTTCATTGTAGCTGGGAGGCAGAGCCCAGGGAAAGAACACCAGTGAGAGATGTAACCTCCAAAGACACAAGGCTCCCCAGTAACCCACCTTCTTCAACTGGCCCCTGCCTCTAAATAGCACCTTCAGCTGAACACCAGTGGATTAATCCATGGATGAGTAGAGTACTCACATGATCCAATCACCTCTCCAGCAGTCTCTTAATCCAGTTAAACTGACAAAATTAACTGGCACTGGAACGTAGTTAGAATCCTCAACTAATACTCTTAATATTAGCTGAGCTCTGACCTAGCCTCATCCATGTATATGTATGCTGTATATCTCTGCTTTTGCATATATTTACTACCACTGTGGTAAATACAACTACCATTTACCACACCGATTAGGCCTAAAGTTTGGAGGTCATCCCTTATTCCTCCCTCCCTGTCATAATACTTCTAATCTATCAGCCATTCTTTTTTGATAATTTTAGTTATGCTTTTGTTTATTGAGTGTGTCAAAAATATACTAGCTTTATAGATTCTATAAAGGTCACTCCTTTCAGCATTTTAGTTTTTTTTTTTTTAACAATGTTATAGTGCTCGCTTCAGTAGCACATACATTTGAACAGTGTTACAGGAATCTTTATTGATAGCACTGTGATTACAAGAAACTCAGTTATAATAACATATACAAATTCTCAGATTGAGAATTTACATAATATAAAAATATATATTTTAAAAGTTATCCTTATAGATAGACACATGCAGGGAAACAGGATAGGGAATCCCTACGATGACAAGCCAAGGACTCAGATGCAGCAATGTTGCTTCTCTCTCCATGACAGTAAATAACTCTCACTGACAGTTACACCAAAGACAGCTAAAGCCAAGTGCTGGCTGTGGCCTGCTACTCTCTCACGTGATATGAATGTGATATTTCAGTGAGACTCCCAGAAAAGAGTCAGTAGTGACCCCCCATGCAGGTAGCAAAGAGCACTGGTGGTTTATTCTAGGTTGGATCAGGAAACAATTTAACTCTGAACATAACTATCTATCAAGGGTATATGTGTCTTTGTCCTGTTTCCTTCAGTTGATATACATGTAGAATAAGAGAATCCTGACTGTTGTCTGGCTAAACTACTCTGAAAAAGATAAGAAACTTTTAATAACTCACTAATTGCACATTTGACATTTAAAAATCTAGCATGTGTAGATTTAACCTAAAAGGCAAAGAGAGTTCATCGGAACTTCAGTGTCTCTGCTTTTACCATTCTGTTATTTCTACCATAGCCTAAAGTAATGGTACTAATGTAGTGCTTATTCGCTTACCAAGGTAGGCACTAGTCTATCTCAGACCAGAGAAAATCCAAAACAGAAGAAGTTTTCTCTGTGGCTTTTAAAAAAATCTAAACCAAAATTATACATTATTTAAGGACCCTATTTCCCACTGAGCAGTTCAGATATACCTTTGTTTGAAGGTATGAAACTACTTGAAGGTCTTCTCAGATGACAAAGTGAAAGAGGTTTCCCTGGAGGTGGTAGCAGTTCAGGTTCAGAAAACAATGATTTTTTTTCTACCAGTCATTCTAATCTGCTATTGACACAATGTATATATCCTAAATTAGATATCTAGCCGCCCCCACAGATAACTGCCAATCTCTCACACCCTTCTTCCACAATCATTTTCCACCCTGAGTTCCATACCAGAATATCTGAAGAAACATGGCACAGAGATTTTCATTAACCATTAATTCTTTTGATTGTATTACCTATACAATATTTTTAACCGATATCCATTTTATTATTTCCTAATTATTTTTTCCTCTTTAAGGATTTGATCTGTTCTCCAATCTAACAATTTTCCTTAAAGAAACAAATACATTCAAATAAGAACCTACTCCTTTTTTTAAACTGAGCTTTAACATCTAGTTTTTTGTTTTGTTCTTTTTTAACTTTTCCTACTGGATGTAGATAATTGTCCTAGGACAAGCTCCTGATGCTCCCTACACCACAGCCTTTTCTAGTCACAGCTACATATCAAAATCAACAAATGAGCCTTGAGAAATATTAGCTTCTAAACACTACTCTAAGAGTTTTTGACATATAATTGGTTTAGACTGGTTCTGAGCATAATTATTTCCAAAGTATTCTAACACACAGGCAAGGTAGAAAACCTAAACTATTGTAATAGATGCTGAAGTAATGGTCCTGGTTCTCTAAGCGAGGTGGGAGATTAAGGTTGAAGCAAACCAGTTAAGCAACCATAAAAAGCCTGTCAATTATGGAAACCCAGGGCATATATGCAGAACACAGTCTGGAATGACTTTGCAACACTGTGTGTAGGACCAATTAGAAAAGTGACATTTTCAATAATTCAATCACATCTGGTGTGAAACCCAGCAGGTCTTTTGATAGAATAGTTCAAATACTGTATGATGTCAGGCCAAGTGATTTTCTGATAGGACAACTGTCCCAAATGTCTTGTTTGCGTAACGGAGAAGCAATCTAGGAATTCCACACACAAAAAACCCTGTCATTACCTTTGTGGCTGCTTTAGGTCTGTTCACCGGCCTGCTCTCACTCTGCAGAGTGTACTTCTTTTCCACCTGCAATAAATGTAAATCCTTGCTACCTTTTCCACATCTTATTCTATTCTTTGTTCAGTACACCAAGAACCTGGTCTTTGTGACCCCAAACCTGGTAACATAACACTTTACATATAATTCTTATAAACATTATGCTGCTATACATGTAATATTTTTGCCATGTGGCCAGAAATCCAGATTCTTAAATTTTCTCATCACACTAATAACACCTCAGACAGTATTCCACTGAAATTCCTATCTTAAATTTTCATTTGCCTCTATGACCTTCTAACCCATTTATCTGTTTTCTTTTTATGAAACTTATCATTCCCTGGTATTTAATTATATATTTATTAATTTGTTTCTCTTGATAGATTAGAAACATCCTGAGGTCAAAGATTTCACCTGTCTTCCTTACAACTTTTACCCTGATGCCTACAAAATACAGTGAACAGTATGGTTAATACGTAAGGATAAATTAATGCTATATAATAAAAAGCAATTGTCCTTTCTCCTCACTATTCTGTGAACATGAATCATAGTAACTGAAAAAAATTTTTTACTATTTTTAAGTCTCCAAAATTATCTCCAAAGGAGTTAACCCTACTGGATCGTAAATAGGATAAAGATTTCAGTATCAAATAGAATATTTTCAAATTTTTAAATATGATACCACATATTCTTTATATTTTCTTATAGAAAATAAACAAGAATTATAAAGATAATGTTGGCTTTGAGGCAAGTTCCTCACAGAGTGTGACATCATCATTTGTTATGGCAAAATGAACTATATTAGCTAATCACTGACATCTGAGTCAAAGCTCCGAAAGTTCATTTAAAAAAAAACACAGGAACTAGAGGGAACTTGAGTAATATTTATTCCTGATGTGCTACTGGTTTCTCACTCTCTTTGTTTCACCAGTCTCCTGTAATCAGTGTACCATGCAGAACACCGCAGTCATTAATGTAGAGGTAGGTGGTTTTTCTGACCCATTCCAGGAAGTCGATGTGGGAAAATTCTCAAATGTTTTCAAAGAACCACAAACTACACATTTTTTGTATGACCAGAAATAAAACTTGTGAATTATCTGCAAATGAATCACAGTTTATTCTGAGCCTAATTTTCTAGTGAAACTTTTGGAAAAGAGTGCTTTCTTGAGGGGGTCAATAAATGCTAGAAAGAAGTACCAGCTCCCAAAAACAGACAATGATTTTCAGGTTCATTACACTTTCCAAGTTCTACCTGAGCACCACTCTGGAGTCAAGAGAATTCATACCATCTTACTTATATGCTCTTAGCCAGTTTACATAACCTTTCTATACCTCAGCTTCCTCATCTATAAAATGGAGAGATAATAGCACTTCAAAGAGCTATTGTGAGAATTACATGAATCAGCGGATACATAGTACTTACAGAAGTATCAAGACACGTGGAAGTGTGTTAGATATCTGTGATTTTAAAATATGGACTGTTTCCCGTCCTTTTAGCAGGTAATCATGAACAAATAACTCTCTGTTTCTATCTTCCTCTACTTTAAAGTTGATGTAGCATTTACTTCAATAGGATCACGTGAGAGTTAACAGGCAGTATTGGTAAAGCTCTTATAGTGACTGGCATAAAGGAACCACTCTAAAATGACTATTGTCATCATTATTTTGGGTTACATTTCAGTGCAAGACTTTTGAAGAACTGATCGCTTCTTTGTTCCCTGTTTGATTACTATTTCTTAAGCCTCTTTATTGTTCCTTTTCCTTTGATGGCTTCCTAAAGGAATAGTAGATCCTAAAGGTTTATTCCTAGCCCTGATTTCATTTCCTTTCTCTCTTGGTAATCAGCATCTTAATAAGTCCATTAATACCACTTAGGAAAATGACTTCTAAAGCTTAACCAATAGCCTCTCTGAAGAGCTTCACTTATTTGGATGTTGATGTTCCTCAGGCTTTTAGGCCATCTTTGTGCAAAACATAATTTGTTTCCTCAAAATCTTTTCTTCCTCAATGTTGTGGTCATGTCAGTTTTGACTTCTTTCCCTCTCACCAAATCCTATTAATTATAATTCACAATAAATTTTGAATGCATACCCTCTTTCCATTGTTCCTGCCATTTCTCTAGTTTCCAATTATAATAGCCTTTTAATAGGATAGGTTACATATCATCAGCCTAAAAATAAATGAAGTGTGAATACATGCTACAATGTGAGGTCTTGAAAACATGCTAAATAATATATATGATATATTCAGTTAAACAGTGTCCCCCAAAAGTTCATTTCGACCTAGAATCTATGAATGAAATTTTATTTGGAATTATGGTCTTTCCAATTGCAATAAAATTGACATGAGGTCATATAAGATTAAGGAGATCCCTAATCCATTATGACTGATGTCTTCAAAATAAGAGGTGAATTTGGGCACACATACACAGAGGAAAATACCATGTAAAGAGACAGGCAGAGACTAAAGTGAAGGATCTACAAACCAAGGACTACCAAGGACTGCCACCAACCACCAGAAGCTAGGAAGAAGCAAGAAAAGATATTTCCCTAGAGGCTTCAGAGGAAGCATGGCCCCACTGACACTTTGATTTCAGACTTCTAGCCTCCAGAACTGTGAGAAAGAAAACAAATTTCTGTAGTTATAAACCATCCAGGTTGTAGTAATTTGTTTCAGTACCATTAGGAAACTTAACACAGATGGTATGACTATACCAATTTTGTTTACACATGTGATCTCAGATCTCAGCTTGAATTCACAAATTTTAGATAATCAAAATGCACTCCCACTATGAAGTTTAGGTATGTCAGAGGAAAAGTCAGTCATGAAAGAAGGCTATGGGGAAAGTGGGGAAAGAACCAAATGCATTAAACAGGCAGAGAGTAATTAAATAATACATACAACTGCAAATAAAAGCAGTCCAAGGTCAAGATCCATTCATCAGTTGATGAACATCTGAGTTGTTTTCTACTTTTTGGCTACTATAAATAATGCTGATGTGAACATTCACATAAATCCATGATCACTTTTGAGATAATTTTGTAAAAGGCATGCAGGTTAGATTAAAGTTCATCTTTGTAACCTATGGATAGTCAGTTGCTGCAGCATCTGTTTTTGTAAAACTATCCTTCCTCCACTGAATTGATATTGTATCCTAATTCAATGTCAGTTGGTCATACTGTATCATACTTGTATGGTGCTATTTCTAGGTTCTCTATTCTGTTCCAGTGATCCATACAACAAAGTCCTGAATTACATACTATGCATAAATCGTGGTTATCAAGTAAAGCAATTCCTCTTACTCTTTTTCAGAATTATTTTAGGTATTCTAGTTCCTTTGCATTCCCACGTAAGTTTTAAAATAATGATATCTTTGATTATGAAAACTTGCTGAGTAAATGACAAGATTTTAAAAATCACTTGTATATGGGTAACTTCTAAATGCATATCTTTGAAACAGGGTGTCCTGAACTCCTTACTTGAATATTCAACTATCCACTTGAAAGCTACACTTAGCTGTTTGATTTTGAATTTTGAGATGCTCATCATACCTTCAAGTTTATCCTGCAGTCTTCCCCCATCTTAGTAAATGAGACCCACGCCAGCTGCTCAAACAAAAAATCTCTGCAAACAGCTAGTTTCTTAAGTACACACACACACAGAGGCACACCAGAACATGTCTTTCCTTGGCTTAAAAACATTCAGGGTTCAATTCCTTTTTGGCTTCCTTATCATACAGTCCTCTCCTCATGAAGCTGGAACTCCAGGCCTCTTTTCTAATTCAAGCAGGGCAGTGATTAGAGTGGATTAAATTACGTGCCTGGGAAGCAAAATTTCAAAGGTACTCACTTTCTAAAACTTTGCCCCTCAGGGGCCTCATTTGTCCACCATGGTCCAGGGTTGCAGCCTTTTCCCAGTCTTAGAGAGCCTTGTATAGCCATCTCCACTGCCAGGCAAGCTCTACTCTCCTTTGTTTTATGGCTTGCTCTTTTTTGTCATTCAGGACCCTATTCAGGTTTAACTACTCTATCTAAAATAATAACTAAGATTTATTTACTTCATGTTGAGACAAGTCCTACTCCAAGCCCATAAATTCATTTAAGCTTCATAACAACTCTTTGTGGATTTTATGATTATATTCATTTTATAGGAAAGGTAACTGATGCAGAGAGAGAAATCAAGTACATTGCTCAAGGTTACACAGCTACAGGTAATGATTTCACTAGGAAACAATATAATTCCAGAAACTGAGCACATTTATTTCCGTTAAGTAACTTACAATTTGCAGTAGTTATTTGTTAACTTGAGTATTATTTATGTCTCAGCAAGATGTGAGCTGGCTTATCTTTGGTTTATCTTTGATGTCTCCTCAAACCTAGTTGTTCCTGGTTATACTTAATGATCCATAACATTTATTGAATGGGTGTATTTAGACAAATGTGGCCCCAAAATAACTAACCTACTTAAAAATACTTATCTTTAAGAGTCTCTGAAGTGAATAATTTCAAAATCTTGTATTAAAGAATCTTTAAGAAAAAAATGCACAAGCTTTCAAAGAATACTTCGTGGCTAGTTTCCTTTTAAGTCATCTTGGGGTATATGAATACATTCTATTCCTTGATGAAATTTTTTCTGAGGTTGCAAAGATAAAGTATTATCTCCATCACCTAAATGTTAGATCCAAAAAAAGTGTGCTTGACCATGGGCTGCATTCACGCGCAGTTAACCTGTATTATTTATTTCTTTCCTGAATGTTTAAATCACTTAGTTTTTCCCAGTTCTTTGGATCCAGTGTTCCCTACAACCTCCTTTTATGACTGACTTTTTTTTTTCCTATGAGGCATGTAGGCTTCAAACAGGTAAGCATTTTGATGATCTAAAGTTTTCAAATCTAAGCTGAGAGTTCGGGAGACTTCTTGGCTCCGAGAGGGTTCCTATTTGTCTAATGGCTTCTTGAAAGGTTGAGTAGTGTCCCTTCGGGTTGTATTTCAACCAAAAGAAGCTGTCTCCCAGGCAACACTCCTTTGACAGCAGGTTGATGGGGGCGGTGAAGGAAGGGGGTGTCAAGGAAATATTAATCTTACTTGGCTCTTCCTACACGTGGGATATTTTTTGTCCCGCAAGAACTTCATCAAATAAATACTCTAAAACTGGAAAGTACCTGAATGGAGTTGGTAGCACTAGCTTGGAGTGTGTCGAGCCATCTTGGTTAGTCACTGCTTCACCTTTGGCAGCCATGGTAGGCCGAAGTGGGTGGAGACGTGGGCTGCGCACAGCTACGCGCCTGCGCCAAAGGCCAAAGCACGCGCGTTTGTGCGTCGCTCCTTCCCGCGCAGCCCTGTGCCCCACACTGCGCATGTGCCAGGAGAGCAGCAGGGCAGGCATGGCGGCTGGCGCGCTGCGGGGATTGCCGGTGGCTGGCGGAGGCGAGAGTAGCGATAGCGAGGATGATGGCTGGGAGATTGGGTATCTGGACCGGGCACGTCAGGTAGTGGAGGAAGCCTTATTTGGACTGCACCTGATACTGGTCTCCTGTGGCTTTGGAAGGCGAAGCCTCTTACTTCCGCCCCGTGTTTCCTTACCTTTTCCCAGTGTTTCGAAGTAGTGTAGGCGGCCGATTGAACTTAACCAAACCCTCGCGTTTTCCCTTTTGTCCCTTCCCCAAATTGGTTTTCATTGGATGCGCTTCGCTTGGCTCGTAGATATAACCCTTCACATACGATTGGATTTGATCTTATCTACTCTGTTTAAAAATAATTTTTGGACATGAATTCTTCATAAATTGTTCATGTTGGCCGCAAGGAGCCTATGTAGTTAACCAAACATTGTTCCATGATGTGGAAATGAAAATATGTATAACCTGTATTTTTTTTTAACTTTCTGATTTTAAGAAATTAAAAAGGCCATTACCCTCTGAAGAAAAGAGTGAAACATTTAAGAAGGCATTGACTACCGGAAATATTGCCGTAATAGAGGAGCTTCTGGATTCTGGTGAGAGTTACAGGATAGTGTCCACTGAAAACAATTGCTTAAGATTTAATTTCACAAGTGTTGCTCATTTTATTTTTCTATTTTAAAAATTTTATTAGTATATGTTTGCAGTACACAGTAATTATTCATTGTAGGAAGTTGTTACATATATATGACACATCTTTTTTTTTTTTTTACTTTTCCTTCACCCTTCACTCTCATTTTAAAAATTTAGCGTGGCTTTTTTATTTAAAACACAACGAAAGTTAGTGTACCAGTGGTCCTGTATCTGTTGGTTGAGTCCAACTTCTCTGTGCCTTATTTTCTATGTGTCTGCCTTCACATTTGGAATGCCACCCTAATTAATTCCATCAATTCTTCCAACCTTTTTCAAGAGACCTGTTACTGATCCAACCCCACCCAGATCATTCTTGTTCAGCATTCACTTGGCTATGATACATGACTCTCAAGAATTGTTTCTAGTTATGTGCATGGTAGATACATGGTAGTTTTCTCTTTTTATTTGGTTTTAGTGAGAAAAAGGTAGCATGTAGATATGTGTTATACTATATATGTATTTTATATATTGTGCGATAAACATTGGCCCGATCATGTTTCTTGGACTATAGTTCCTACAGAGAAACTGAAGTTGGCAAGTTTTCTTACAGTACATGTGTAACTTTTTTCTATTTTTTGTGAGGCTGTTATTTCCAAGAAATTTCCTTCTAGAATGAACTGTATGGTGTATGTTAGTATTTTCCCAAACTAAAATGAAAGTTGTTAGTGTTTTATTGTTTTTAGTGGAGGGGGTTTTAAAAGATTGTTTTTATATTAACAGGCATTAACATAGATTCTAGCTTTCGTTATGGATGGACTCCTCTTATGTATGCTGCTAGCGTTGCCAACGTAGAGCTAGTTCGGGTCCTTTTGGACAGAGGTGCTAATGCAAGCTTTACTAAAGGTAAGATGTTTGAGAAAATATAACAGCTTAGGTTTACTGTGATTCTTTGGTTCCCAAGCAGCAGTTATGCAAAATGAAAAAAATTAAAGCAGTTTGAGAAACATCTATTAGTTGTAGTTTGTAAACAATATGCAAAATTGAATTGGAAATGTACATATTTTTAAAAACTGTAGTTATATTCAAGATATTTTAATAACATCTAATGTTATTGGTTACTTTTAACTTCTGTGTTTGAGGGGTTTGGTTATTTTTGAAGGAAAAATGCAATCAAAGGAACAAAACAAACTGGTAATTTCATGGAACACTGCTTGAAAGTCAGTTTCTGGAAGTGTAAACTCAGCTCTGACTTAGATGATTTAAACTTACTTCAAAGATAATTTATTCCAAGTTTCTGTATTTTATTAAATTTCTATTAAGTAGTGCTTCGAGGCCTTTTGAGAATAAGAGTCTGTAAATTCGGTGTAATTTTTTGTTTGTTTGCAAACAAGGACCTTCTCACACTGAGCAACATCCCTGGCCTTTTTTTAATTTTTTATTTTGAGACAGGGTCTTGTGTGATTGCCCAGACTGGGCTCAAACCTATGGATCCTCCTGCCTCAGCCATCCAGAGTTCTGGGATTACTGGCATGCACCATCACACCTGGCCTGTTTAATTATCATATTGAATTATTGATTACTTACTTTTAACATGTTTTTCATAGGTAGTTGAACATACTTCACAATTGATGTATTCATTTTATTTCACTATTTTCACAGTTTTTATACCTACGTTAAGATATTTATAAAATTGTTTTTATTCTATTTGATAAATTTTACAAAAATTCCTTACAGGTTTATCTTTTTATTATGTTACTCAAATATATCACACAATGGAAGCTACACATAAGAATGAGGTTTTTACAAAGTATATAAATTCTGCTTAAAAAATTACTTTCTTTTTCTACTTTTCCCTCCTTATAATAAGAATATATACAGTTATAAAACACTTCATATTTTTCATAGACTGTACACATAAGTAGCCCTGTCAGTTAAAGAGAGTAGGTATTAGTTTCACATCTTTGAATTACATCTGATATAATAAGACATAACAGGAATTAAAGTTTATCAGTGGTAGAACTAGAATTAGAATCTTTATGCCCTGTCAGCATTGAGCCACTAATATAAAGTATGGCTGCGGTGACCTATTTTGAATTCCTTAATTCTCAATGAAGTGATTTTGTTTGTTTTTAATCTACCCTGATGTCTACAGGAGCAAAGAGGAAAGTAGCTTTAGGAAGTGAAATGAGTTCAGAGAGGTCAAATATTAAAGAACTGAAAAAGAACAATGGATATGGCAGTTGTAGCAGTTCTTAAGACCAATGTATAAAGCAAGATTTCAAGCATTATCAAATGGATGAAAAAGTAGTGAAACTGGAGAATATAGATTATTATTTTCCAGTCATGAGTACAGCAAGGCAAATTTTAATAAGCCAGTAATTTTTCATGTCTGAATAGTATGGCCACACAGAGTCTACGTGCTCCCCATCCTCTTGAAGAAATGAAAAATAGAGAAGGAATTTAAGAAATGAATTGTACATATATTTTGGAGATGAAAGGGATTTATACCTGATCTCATGTTTTGGTGAATTATCTGCTAATAATGAAAGATATAGAAAGAAGTTGTAGAATTTTAAAGTGCAGTATTAGAATATTTTGAATGGTAAGTAAATTATATATACTTTCTAATGTGGACATTTTTCCTTTTCTATTTGCTGTAGATAAGCAAACTATTTTGATAAGTGCATGTTCTGCCTGTGGCTCAGAGGAACAAATCTTGAAGTGTGTAGATCTATTACTTTCAAGAAATGCTGATCCAAATGTTGCTTGTAGGTAAGCAGCTTACTGTCTGTTCAGAAATGTTAAACATATTTTTATATTATCATCATCCTTCTAAACATTTGATAGCACAAATTTTTAAAAACTTGAACAGTATCTGTTTACTCGATTAAATAGTTATTAAATGAAACTAGGTTCATATGGTCATGATTCTAATTGTATAAGATTATCAAAAGGAGGTGATCCCATGAAGGTAATTTTTCAACTTTTAATTTTTAGGAGAATATTACAAGAATTTGGAATGAGAAGGAGAAAAGAATAGTAAACTATCATTTCCTGTTAATCATAATATTGAGCTATATGAATAAAGCTCTTAAGTATTTCTCTGTATAATACTTAACAATTTTACTTAAATATTAAGAAAATATATCAAAGCATTTCAATTTTCTTAAGTTTCTGCCAATTAATTAATAACATATGTATAGTGTCTAGATACACAGAAGAAAAGTATATTTTGCATCTGTTAAAATGTCAGTGATAATGAATCCGATTGCTTAAAATTTCTATCACATTGACATCTTTCTTGTCTGGCTCCATCTTCCACTACTATATCTTCCTATTAAGTCACTCATTGCATTTTACTTCAGAATGAAAGTAGAATTTAGCTCATCCAACAGAAATGTCCAGCATAAATAGAATCATTGCTCGTAAATCATTAGTTCAGATAATGATGATTTAGTGCCTGATGTGTAGAAATAATTATGACAGTAGAAGTTTCCTTCTAATTTAGTTTCTGTGATACCTGTACAGTAACCTTGAAAGGCAATGTATGATTTAGATAGTTTCTAGATCTTTGCTGAAAAATAAAAAAAGATTTTCATCTAGTTGGAGTATCAAGCAAGATTTGGATTGGGTTTGCTTTGCTTTGCTTCCCATTGGATGTTTGGCAGTGTCTAGAGACATTTTTGATGATTACACACGAAAAATGTTACTAACAGTGAATGGGGTCAGAGATGGTGCTAAATATCCTTAAATATGCAGAACAGCTCTTCCGAAACAAAGAATTGCCAATCCAAAAATGTCAGTAGTTCCAAAGTTGAGAATCTTTCATCTAGTGTGGGAAAGGCTAATTCTTATAGAGTGGATAATCAGTATTTAAATAAATATTTCAAAGAACTGGTAAGGAATCTGTCTGCAAATGTAGCACATCAATTCACAGGAACTTTCATTCTTTCATTTATAGTATAATCCCTATTTGGTATAACTTTTGGATTTGGTTACAACTTGAAATTGAGATGTTTGCTCCATGTCACTGTGCTGAAGTAATTTCCATTGGTTGTAGTTTGAATTTCTTTTTTTTTTTTTTTTTTTTTTTTTTTTTTTTTTTTTTTTTTTTACTGGGGTTGAACTGGATTTGCATATTTAGAAGTAGCCTAAGATACTCTGAGTTCAATGGAAAATTCGTTTTTGCTTGATTTTTTTTTAATGATTTCTACAAAGTATTAAAGATAGTAAAGCTTTTGTGCTTTCAATCACTGTCATAAAAACACACTGAAGGAGTAGTTGAGCCAGTGTCTTAGTTCTAGACTATTTTGCCTCCTCAAGAACTTGATGGTATCATTCAGATGGCTGTGTCTGAATAAACAGATTCCATTCGCATTAGAATGACACAAGATTAGTATCACATGCTAAATACAATAAGGTAATGTTATGGCTTGTATATACATGACCCCCCCAAGCCTCATGTAGTCATAGAAGTGGCTGAATATAGCATTTGTGATTGATTCATTGTCTAATGCTGGGATTGGCGGTATGAATTCTGCACCCACCTGGGGATGGAGCCCACAGTGTAAGATTAGGCAAGAGGCAGGTTTTTCCAACCCTTTTTGCACTGCTTACTGTTGCCTCTTAGAGCCGCCATGAACGGCTGCCCCTCAGCCACACCACCTTGCCTTGGAACCAGCTGAGTATGGACTGAAACCCCCAAAACTGTAGGAAATAAACCTCTTCTTCCTTCACTTTGGGCGTCAGGTATTTTGTCTCAGCAACAAAAGAAAAATAACCAAGACAGAATTTGGTACCAGAGGAGTGGGGTCATTGCTGTGACTGTACCTGACCATCTTGTTCAAGAGCCTTTGGGAATGGCTTATGGGAAGAGTTTGGAAAGGTTCAGAGATGTCACCTGAAAGAGTAGAGTTGGAACACCTTAGGCTGTTCTGCATGGGAGATTCTGGGCAGAGCTCAGGAGACCAGAAGGCTGATGGAAAGTCTACCAATAAAGACCAGGCTTGGGAGGTTTCTGCTAGAAAGAAGGACAGCATTGGTTGTTGGACACCACATGATGTGTGCTATGGCTTGGCAGAAAGTTTGTCTGCATTCTGCTTGTGTCCAGAGATTTTGCCTGAGACTGAGGTAAAGGGCAGTGGCCTGATTAATCTGGCAAAAGAAATTTCAAGGCAGTCGAATGTTGAGGTGGTGGCATGGCTATTATTGGCAGCTTTTAGCCAGATTTATGTTGGGAATCAAGAGCAAAGAGCCCAACATGGTGATTTAAAACATCGTGAGTTTAGTTTGAAAGCTGTGGACTATAAAGATGGAGCTGAAACCTCAATTGCTGAGAAGGAACAAAGAAATAAAAAAGATGGCCCGCGGGCATCACAGAAAGAGGCAGCGGGTCCCCACACTTTGCAGCCTCAAAGCTACAAAAGTGAAAGACTTTGCCTGGAGAAAGCTACAGAGTGTCACCTTCCAGAATGGCAGCAGAAGCCACACAAGGTTCCAGAATGGTGGCAACATAGAAAGTATGTTCTTCACAATCAGGTTCAATGTGCCCAGCAATCCAGGCACTCGACCCCTACAACCAAGAAAGAGGAAAGCCTGGCTACTGCTCCAGCTAGCAGCAGACCTTGACAGCATGCATGTGACACTAGGTTTAGGCGCATGGAGAATGTACATGTTCTGAGGTTAAAAAGGCTTCCACCCCATTTTCAGAGGGCCCAGGAGGCCAGGCAGTGCACCCCTGAGAGGGCAATGTGTGAAGTGGTGAATGTAAAGCCAAAATGGAGACCCCAGAAGTTTGAAAAAGCCAGGAGTGTGGATCATCTAAGGAATGCTGCAGTGATTGAGCAGAGTGGGCCTAAGAGAGAAGCTGTGGGAACTAACCTCTAAAAGTGCTATGGGGGTGGAGCCACACATGCTTTATGGAGCTCACAATTTGCTACAGATGGCTTCAGATACTGGACATACAGCTACAGGACTTAACATTTGCCCTACTGGATTTTGAACTTGCTTTGGTTCCAATGTGTTGTATTCCCATTTGTAACTTTTGGAATGGTAATGTCTTTCTTGTGCCATTGCATGTTGGAAGTATTTAACTTTGTTTTCATTTGTACAGGGACTTACAGCTAAGAGTTTGCCTTAGCTCTCAGAGGAAACTTGGGACTTGTACTTTTCAGCAATGCTGAAACTGTTAGGACTTTGGTAACTCCTGGAGATGGACTAAATGCTTTTTGTATAAGGGATGTACATGAGTCTTTGAGGAGCCGGGGTGGAATGTTATGGTTTGTATATATGGCCCCCCCAAGCCTCAGGTAGTCATGGAAGCAGCTGAATCTAGCATTTGTGATTGATTCATTATCTAGTGCTCTGATTGGTGGTGTGAATTCTGCACCTGCTCAGGCATAGAGCTGACATGTAATGTAAGGTCAGGCAAGAGGCAGATTTTCCCCCCCTTTTTGTGCGGTTCACTCTTGCCACTTGGAGTTGCCATGAACAGCTGCCCTTCAGCCACACCACCTTGCCTTGAAACCAGCTGAGTATGGACTGAAACCCCCAAAACTGTAAGAAATAAACCTCTCCTTCCTTCACTTTGGGCATCAGGTATTTTGTCTCAACAACAAGAAAAAAGTAACTGAGACGGGTAACTACATTATAAGGCAGTTCTAAAATTAAAAACCCTAAAATAGCCAATGAATTTGAAAGAGCACAACATTTAGATTGGTATGTAGTCAACTAAAGTAAATTGAAAATTTTATAGCATGGTTTAAGAAAGCAGTCTGCATTTAATTATCAGCTATGAGAAATAACCTGACAAACAAACTTCAACTGGCTTTTCTTTTTTAATATTCAGAGCATTAAACAATAAAGTGATTGAATTGTGTTTAATTGATAGACCTAAAAATAAATAGAAAATAGTACATACAGTTTAGGCTACAGATTTTGTAAGGATAGCTCTAGTGAACACATGGTTCAGGGTAACATATATCAACATAAGAGGGAAAAAAATCTCAGGACTCAAGAATACAGTGAGATTTGGGGGCAGTTTTATAGCTAAATCACTAGCAATGACAAAAATCAAAAACTATGTTAACAGTGAGAGTTTTAGTTTCATGTAAATATGCCAAAAGATAATGAGGGATAGATATATCAGGGAACCACTATTTAGACATCAAGGAGTAAAACACATCTCTGGATGAACTGACTTTCAGTCTATTGACATAATCTATTTTGTTGAGCACTTCTTTCTCTGAGAAAAATTATCCTTTAAGAGAAAGAACAGGAGAAAAGTTGGCCATAAAGTTATTAATAACTAGTTTTTGTGAAAGCTAAATAGTAAGACACTTCATAGTGATACAGAGGAACTAAACTCCCAACCTACTATATGTCCGGTATGAGTTCATGGTCCCTAAAATCGAAGAATGAATTTTAGGAACAACAGAGGGTTAAGAGCAGAATATATTTATTGAGAGAAAGAAAACTTCTGTCTTGAGAGAGAGAGACAGAAGGGGTCCTGAGTGGGTTGCCAAGGACTCCGTCTGTCTAGGGACTTTTATAGAGTAAAGCCACAAGGTGAGACGGGTCCAAGGTGGCCAAAACATGGGAACTTGAAAGGTGGGCATAAGGTGGGACAGAATTGTGGTTAACCAATAAGATTAGTTGCTCAGGTAAAATTGATTAAACCTAGAACAAATGGGGAAGCGAGTCTTGTAGCAAGTGGGGCACCCTTAAAGAACAGTGACTCTTCCTGTAGGGGTTTGGGATGCTGACTTCTGGCTTCCTCATGGTGGTAGAGAACTATTTAGAATATCAGTCCTTAGGATGTGGGTGTGTTAAAAGTCGTTAGGATCTTTTGTCTCGAGGCCTGGCCCACAGGCAGATGTCTGTCTCCCCCACAGTTGCAGGTATCTGGCACTGGTTCCTTTGAGGACCTAACCCTATCTGACTGCCTATAATATTTCTGTCTAACTCAGTTTCCTGTAACAGTAGTTGGAAAGAAAAGTTGACCTCTCATTTTTTAATGTTAATGAAACTAAGATCCATGTTCTTGCTCATAGTGTGGAAGTAATAACAAAGTCTTAGAAGTTAACCTCTCAGGTAGACACTGAAGTGTTAGTTCTGTGTGTGAAGTATCATGGAAACTTCTCCAGTCTATGGAAGCAGCTCAGATGACAAAGTTGGTTTGTAGAGAAAATGGAGAAACATATCAGGATGGATTTACTTTTCTTCTACTTGAAGATAATTTCTAAGGGTTTGTTGACTTCATATGAAACTGAGTGACTTCTATGAAAACACTTGGTTTTGTTTGCACCAAAAGTAGATAAATAAAAGAACAAAAATTAAGAGGAAACTGTTGAATATTCTGTAGTTAATTAGAAGTCTTTCCCTATGGTACTGAGCGAATTCTGCAGTAACTTAAAATTTTTAATTCTGTATAATTTACATATAGTAAAATGTATTTTTAGTATATAGTTGGATCAGTTTTGAGTATTATATACGTTTGTGTAACTCATAAAAGTCTCCTTGTGCCCCTTCTCAGTTAAATCTTTCCACTGTCTAAAGCTACTATGTGATCTGGATCTTGTTTCTATCACTATAAATTAATTTTTTCTATTCTAGAATGTCATGTGAATAGAATTTTACTTTTAGTGTGTCTAATTTCTTTCATGGAAGATAATGAATTTTAAGATTAATCATATTCATAGTGCTGTTGTATCCTGAATGGTTTTGATTTGTCTAGTGAGGATTTAGAAGCATCGTTGAGTTAACCAGCCACATACCAATTCCCCTTTCTCTCCGTACTCTTCAGGCCCTTTGTGTTACATAAGTAGACCTTTCTCTAGTACAGAAAGGTAGCAGGCCTATCTATGTGCCCCTTATAGCACCTGCAGTTTATTCTTTGTGAAAGACTGCTTTTGTATACCTCCAAGAATTAAAAGTTAATTGATACTTCAAATAGATCTTGGCCACAAAGCAGTCCACCATCCAGTGCAGTCCTGTATTCCATTATATTAAACCCTGTTCTGCAGTTCATTGTAAATAAACATCACATGCATACACATACATACACAGATTCATCCACATTGTATATACCAGTAGTTTTGTTACTTGTTAATGCTGAGTAGCAGTCCAATGTATGAATATTCTGTAATAGTTTGAAGAGATGTGATGAAGACTTTATGGCCAACAAAAATAGCTGACCCAGTAGAAAATTGGCCTGGAAATTGAAAGAAGTCACAAAATAATATAGTAAAGGCTGAAAAGTTGTTAACAGACTTAAGTAAGCAGAATTAAAAGTACTTAAGGCTCTGAGTTGAAGCCGCATGAGTATACACAGTACATGAGCTGACCACACAGTACATTTTTCTCTATCCCCACGTGCCTAAACAGAGACAAACACCTTGCATTATTCCCTTAGGTTACCACTGGCAACCTGTACCTTTACCTACCAACTTGCTTATTGGAAAGCTGTGTTTAGTGTTTTGCATGGTTATTGTTTGGTTTGCTTTAACAAGCTGTGTGTATATATGTGCTATTAATATCACCAAGTGCCTTTTTTGTTTACTTCTTTAGCCCTTCCTTCCTTCCTCTTTCCCTTTGTCCAGTTGTATTTATTTATTTTAGCTACTTAGAGCCCTTACATAAACCTTGTTTTCTTTTCTCTTCTCTTTTCTTTTCTTTTCTTTTCTTTTCTTTTCTTTTCTTTTCTTTTCTTTTCTATCTTTCCACCTTTGTTTTTTACTGTATTGGAGATTGAACCCAAGGCTATATCACTGAACCACATCCTGTCTTTTTTTATTTTTTGAGAAGGGCCTCAATAAATTGCCCAGGAGGACCTCAAACTTGCGGTCCTCCTGCCTCAGCCTCCCAGAATGTTGGGATTATATGTATGTGCCACCATGCTCAGCTTGATTATTTATTTTCTTTATTGGTTCATGGATCTGAAATCTTGATTGTTGCTGTATGATAAAATGGTAGAAATCTTTTAGGTAGTAGGAATTAAAGTGTTCTACTTTCATTGTCCTTTGGCAGTCTTTCTGTGCTCTGGTTTCTCTATTTCTGTAGCCACCAAGAGAAGGCAGGGGAAATCAGTCCACCCATCCAGTAAATTTTTAGCATCAGAAGTACTGTTTATAATGGGATTTTGCTTGTTTCATCAATCTATCAACCTTTTTCCCAGAGTCTACAACTTTTTGTTTGTTTCACTGAATGCTGGTAATATTTTTCAGTTACCTCTTCAATTTATGAAGGAGAAAGTTCTTCAGCAGTTCTTTTTGTGTGTGTGTGTGTGTGTGTGTGTGTGTGACACCGGGGCTTGAACTCACGACCTTGCGCTTGCCGGGCAGGCGCTTAGACCGCTGAGCTAGATCCCCAGCCCTGTTTTTGAGACAGGGTCTCACTATGCTGTTCAGGCTGGCCTTGAGCTCACACTGTAACCCAGGCTGGTCTCGAATTCACAACGATCCGCCTGTCTCAGCCTCCCGAGTGCTGGGATTACAGGCGTGAGCCACCACGCCCGGCAAAT
>RJWT010003429.1:0-15032 GCA_004365215.1 Cuniculus paca | reverse complement strand
CCAAATCTGGGTAGAAAAGTAGTTCTCATCTGCTTCCATGTTTCTGTTGCTCCCAAATTTTTATATAAATAAACATTCAAATCTGTTAATACCAGCTGGATTCTGGGTATCAATGTTTTTCTAAAAATTTCTTAGTTTCCTATATTATTTCTTCTGTTTCATCTTAAAAATAGCTACTAAAAATTTTAATTTGCTATCATTTTGGTATCTCCATCTGCCCTCATAAATTTTAGACAAGTATCTAAATTTTAGATTGATGCCTTAATGCTGAACCAATCTCACCTATTGTCTTTTCATATATTACCTTCAGATTTTTCTTTATACTCTTTATGGTGTGATTCTAGTATATCCATGACACTTCCTCAATTTATGCTAACTTTCATATTCCATGTTTGTCACACCACACCACATTCTAATAGCTTTCTATCTTCCTTTGAATTTACCAAATTTTACTTTACCTTCCAATCTGTTATTAAACTCATTGATTCGTTTAGTAATTTAAAATTTTTAATTTCTAGAACTTGTTTGCTTCTTTTTAAAATTACATTATTAGGTTTTATAGCTTATTTTGCCCTGAATTAAAGTTTCTTTAGCGTGGTAAATATATCATCTAATTGGAACAGCTCCGATGTCCAAAATGTCTGTGAGGTTTGGAGATTTGTTTGTTAGTAAAGCTTTTCATGCATGACTAGGGGCTGATCATTACATTTAAAAACTCACTGTAGTAATAACATGGCACTTAGGATGATCCATCAGGACAAATCTTGCATATTTCTAAAAGGTGCCTAGTGCATTCTGAGTACAGGACTCATATAATCTTAAATTTGGGTATTAAGGTTTCCTAGACCATACTGGAGGTATAAACATAAAGGACTTTTTTTTTAACCATTATGCTGAAATTAGAGTACTTTACATCCCAAATTAACTTGCCATAAATATGTTTATCAAGCTTTCTACTTTGAATAGGCTCAGGACTTTTAATTTTGTTCCTCCTGATGTTGAAATGATTTAATTTCCCATCGACTTCTTTTAGGTTACAACATGCACTTACAGCACAAGGAATTGGAAAAGCTAACTAGCTCCCTGGTTTTTTGCCATGTAGATTTTGGTTCATTCATTAGTCCCTTGAGATCTTTAATTTTTAAAAAATTAAAAACCTTTGTTCCGCTTGTTTAGATTCCTTCACAATTTTGATCTAATTATCTAATTTGCCTTTACTACAAGCAGAAATTTGTATCATCTATGTTTTTGAATTGTTCGTGTGTTGATAGTTTTTTAAATTAATTTTATTGGTCCGTTGTAGATACACATAATGATCACATTCACTAGAGGAAGTTTGTACCTATCCATGATATTTTTTGTTCTTTTTTCCCCAAACCGCTCTCCTTCCTTCAACCCCTCATAGTTATTTTTGTGTCAGCTCTGTAATTCTTTGTGTTTCATGTAGACTTCTTTTTAAAAAATTTAATGGTAAGCTGTCCATATATTACTACATAGAGCTCTACCTTGCTTTTTTATTTTTTTTCTTAATTTTCCTTTATTCTCATTTTTACTTCCTGTGGGACTATTAGTAAATAATTGACAACTTGAAAGCAATTTTTAAATTTAACTAGTACACAAATCTCATGAGCATGCTATTGACAATACTTGAAACAGCATAGTATGCCTAGCAAATGTGGAAATTTGTAGTAATTTATTTACTTTGGCTTTAGAATTTTGAGAGTAGGATTTTAATTGTGTTTATGTATTAAACATTTATTAAATGTTTGCTGTGTGCCATGTACTGTGTTAACTGCTTTCAAATGTATTGTCTGAATAATTTTTACAACTTAGTAGATGCTATGTTATTTTTTACAGATCAGAATCTTAGTGCTCAAGTATGCAAATGCCTTTGAATGTAGCAGATGTTTGATAAGTTTTACAACAATACACAAGATCCATCAGTAAAATATACTTGTATTTCCTGTCTTTTCTGTCACTATTTGGGATTATTTTTTCCAACAAAGTGGTTTAAGCAGCATGACTATTCTAATTATTGCAAAACATGTTTGTATTAAAGTGTCTTGCCGGGCGTGGTAGCATACGCTGGTAACCACAGTAATCCCAGCACTCAGGAGGCTGAGGCAAGAGGATCGTTGCAAGTTCAAGACCAACCTGGGCTACAAAGTGAGCTCAAGGTCAGCCTGAACTGCATAGTAAGACCTTGTCTCAAAAAGACATACATACATAAATAAATAAATAAATAAAGTGTCTTACATCTATTTTCTTCTTTTTACTTTAATAGTAGGTAGTTAAACATTTTGGCTTTTAAAAGTCTACAAACTGGAAAGGGAGTCATTGAATAGAATAATGTTATTACTTGAATTTAGCTTAATAATATTTGGCCCTGAAAACAAAGATAGTCTTTGATCAAATTAATTGGAACTTACTTGTGCAGTGGTGCAGACTTACAGCATTTCTTGCTTTTTATACTGGTAATATAACGAAAGATGATAAGTTAATGAATATAGAAAGTCTATATTAGATTATTGAATACATGAAAAAAAAGAAACATTTTGTCAGTGTAGCCTTAAAGTTCGAGTTGACATTTATTATTGTTAGAGTAACGGAACTTTTCAAAAGTATACGTAAGAAATACTTGCTTTTAGAGTTCGTGAGGTTTCCTCCCACTTTGCTGAAGGCTTTTTCTTTTTGAAATTTAGAAATTTTTATTACTTTTACTGATGAATTACCTTCTGTGTCTTGATCATGAAATACACTGATTTCAAGAAAGTGAAGAGTAAAACAAACAAATAAATGCAGGCTTGCTAATCTTCTATCACTTTATTGGAACGCTAAACAACTTTTTGTCACCTGCAGCAATATCTTTTTTCTTAATATAAATACTTTTTCCTTGAGATACTAGTTACTTTTATTCTCATTTCTTTTTTAAAATTTTATTTGTGTATATTTCCAATTCATAATAGTTCATTTGGGAGACTAGGTATCTGTATATATCTTGATCATTTTTTATACTTTTGCTCGCCTAACCACCTCATCGCAGCTCCCCATGACTCCTTTTCTCATCTTCAGTCTGCCTTTTTGCTGAAACTTTTTCCTACATTACAAAACAAAATGAAAACAAAACAGATTTCTTTACATTTAGAAAGCAGTTTTTTCTGGCAAACGAGTTTTGTTAGATTCAGATTATTTTTTAATGAGACACAGGTTTTGTAAAATGATGTGACATTTTAATTTCAATAAATGTTTTATTACCATGATAAGATAGCACCCACTAATGCCCAAGGTTTTGACGTAAATGTTATGTGTTTAACTCGTTGAATGTTAACTGCCTGTTTTAGTAAACAGAAGATACCCTGGGAAAAATGTTGCTTTCTTTCTCAGAATATAAATTTAGTTGTAAATTTAAGTTGTAAAGCTGTCAGTTGAGCAACTTTGTAGATTAAGTATAATATTGGCTCACAATATTAACTTGTTTTCATGGAAGTAACTGTGACATGTTTTTCTTCGGAAAACATAGGTAGAATTCACTAAGGTATTCTTTTATAAACAATTTTTGAAAATAACTTACTTATAAAACATCACTAGAAATCATTACTTATTATAATATTTCTTCCTTGCCTTTTATAATCTGTAATCAGTACATTTTGTTATAAAATATTAAAGTAATGTGTAATTGCATGTAATAAATTGTGAGTCTTCCTTGACTGAAGAAATTCCTTGAATTGTCTGTCTCAGAGATAGCACAGTAAGTAGTTTGATGAATGTCCCCAAACCTTTTCTTGAAAGTGCATATAAATATACCCCCAACACACACACACACATTTACACACACACACACACATAAACACACACATGGTTCTGTTTGCTCAAAAATGTGTTCAGTATCTTTCCTTGTTCGTACTTAATAAACTTACCTCTATTTTAATAGTCGTATACTGTTTGTTATTAATGCACTATAATTTACTGAATCATTACTATGTTAATAACAAATAAGTTACATGTAATTACTGTATGCTTTTGTTGTATGGTGGTTAAAAATAATGTCTAACAAGCCAGACTGTCGAGGTTTGAATCCTACTTTTATCACTTACTAGCTCTGTAATTTTGGTGAGTTATCTTTTCATTTTTATTTGTGTAGTATGGAGATTAAAATATCACATTATAAACATTTTGTGCTTAGAACAGTGTCTAGCCATAGAGTAAGCACTCAAATGTCTGCTTTAACAATGATTAGAATAATATTCTTTCATATTCTGTAAGACTTCTAAAGTATTCAAAAGAACTGGTGAATTTAAAATCTTTCAAGTTACATCCAAATAGCCCAAAACTTTCTTTTGGGTTTACATTATAAATAATGTGGGAGAGTGTATCAATCACCTTTCTGTTGCAGGGACCAAATACCTGATACTTACAACTTAAAAGGAGTAAAGGTTTATTTGGTTCACAGTTTCAGAGCAGTGATGGCAAACCTTTTTGAGAATGAGTGCCTGAACTGCAACCCAAAACCCACTTATTTATCAAAGAGTGCCAACACTGTGATAAATAAGTAGTTTCAGTTTAGGAAGGAAAAAAAAAACCGTTATCCCATGTTCACCAGCTAGGAGGACTTGAGTCGTGTACATACATGCCATAGGTTCGCCACTGCAGGTTTCACAGTTTTCAGTCCATGGTTGGCTGGCTTCAGGATCACAGCATCATGGCAGAGACACGGGAGAGGAAAACTGCTCAATGTATGGCATCCAAGAAGGAGAGCACAGAGGAGGAGGCAGAGAGAAAAGAAAGGGCTGGTGACAAGATCTACAAAGGCATCTCCCTTGTGACCTACTTTACCTAGGCTCTACCTCCTAACAGCACTTTCTGTGAACTCTTCAGTGGATTAATCCATGAAGTTAGTGCCTCATGATCTAATCACCTACCGAAGCCCCACTTCTGAACACATAAGCCTTTGGGGGGACATTTTAGAACAAACCATAACAGAGAGCATCCTTGCCAACATATAATTAGGCTTTGTGATTTTAGCAGTCTGCTATATAAAAATAAGCACTTCATAGTTTTGATTTGCTGTGATGATGAAGACCAAACCCAAGTCCTTGTTTACACTAGCAAGTCCTCTACCACTGAGTTTATCCCTAGCCTGAGTATGCTATAGTTTTGTTATTTTTCTTGTTTTTAGTTTATTTAAGCATCTTTCCATATATCATTAGTTTTTTATATAGCTTTATAAATCCTCTGTCCATACCCTATGCTTATTTTTATTTACTTCTTGTTTCTTTGTATGTAAGATTTTATTTTATCTTTATTAACAGTTCTGTATGTATGCAGTGACAAATACCTTAGTGTTACTTTACAGGTAAGGCATAATATTAATATTACTATTCATGTGCCTAGAAATCTACCTGGTTCTTTTTTATTTTTTAACCCAGTTCTTTTAAAAGCACAAAATGAAGAGAAATACCAGTTGATTAAAAGCTCTTTTAACACTACTCTTTATAAAAACATGTCCAAAAACCAAGACTCAAAAACAAAAATCTTTCAAATTCTGACTTGACTTTTTCTTATTAATGTCAGTCACATGATGTAAAATTGCTATATTCAGGTTGAACTGAGTTATCCATCAAATAGATGTGTTTACTTCATCTGATTACTTTTGTTATATATGTGGATTAGGTTATAATTATACAACTGTCTTCTAAAATTAATTTGACAAATTGATTTTGTCTTTCACTAAATTTTAGATTCTACATTTGAAATTAAACTTAGTTATTTTTATTTAATAATGTAATTTTTTTCACTAATATCTTTCAGAAGAAAAATTTCCGTACCCATCTAATTATTAAAGTCATCTCAAGTTACAGAAAGAATTCATTTAAAAAAAAAAAGGAGCGTTTAGATTCTAGTAAGAGTGCTTTTCTCAAATGCTGACAGCTAAGCCCAGAAACTAGTATATGTGTTTATAAAGAAGTGTTTATAAATTACCTAACTTTAGTACAGTGATTCTTAACAGTATAGTGATGACTAGAAGTTTTCCATGAGAAAAAAATCCGTAAGTAAAGATATTTTTTCTTTATTTGCCCTTTTTTCACTGTTTTTTCCTGTGTTTTCTTACTGCAGAATTGTATTATGATGGTAAAAGAGTCATAATTTTTTTGCTGTTAGAGTTAAGCAAAATATAGAGTCTATTTTATAAATTGAAAATTATTTATTTGTGAAGCATCTTGATATCAGAAGTTCATGTCCCCAGTTTCTATTACTTATTAGCTTCATGACCTTGGCAAACTTGTAAAACTGTAAACTTCTGTTTCTCATGGAAAAAGATAAGGAAATTTGCTTTACTTACTTGGTTGGGTTCTTGTGATGGTCAGATGAAATGTTAGGTGTTTTATAAAATGTGTTATGTGTAGATACAACAATTTTTTAAAACTGTTAATGTCATTAAAGAATTGTACTTTAAGCATGCACAAGGCCCTGAGTTCAATCACTAGCATAAAAGAAAAAAAGAATGATACTTTATTTTTTTAGTTATGGCTCTATTACTAAATACATACCAGGAATATTTATGAACAATGTGGTAGGTTTACAAGGAAATGTAGAAGTAAATCGTCTACTTAGAAAACTTAGGCATATTATTACTCAGAATTATAGAAAGCAGTATGTATATTATTGTAAATATGCAATTCCAACTTAATTAACGTAAAGTTCACATATTCCTAAAGCACATAAGGGGGAGATTAATACTCAGAGTCATAAATTTAATCATCATCTATTGTTTAATGCTTAGTTACACATATGTTTGCTAGGTTGAGAGAGAAAAATATTTTTATTTCCTCCACTGGAATTGTCTTTTTTAAATTTTTGTTTTTATGTAGAGAAGGTAGTAAAATGTCTCATTTTACAAAGCAATTAAAATGTTTTGATGTTTTAGCTCATATGCAGTTTAAATTTTTGCTAAATTCCATGCATCTTGTTAATTTTTCAAATAACTGACAAGATCCTCCTTACTTTGTATATTATTTATGAAATAGATAAAATTATAACAATGTTGGTGGTTCTCATAATTAATATTCACGTTTTTGTTCTTCCTGAACACATAGTTCATTATTCTTTGTCCTCTGTCTTTCAGCTGGCTAAATTATCTTATTTAAAGTAGAGAGCAAGAGTTTTTTTCTGAGATCTTGTTTTTTTTTTTAGATCTTTTTATTTTAAATGGTATTTTGCAAAGGAACACAAATTTAAATCAGAATTTTTGGCTCATATTTTCCATTTTAGCTATAGAATTTTGAATAAATTTTAAAAATTCTTCCCTTGTTCTATTTGTTCTTGTAGATGATAACGTATCAAATCTGTAAGTTATACAATCTTTGAAATTATTCCAATTTTTCTTTACATAGGCTTAATAAGATAACAGTGTGGTTAAAGGTTCTATTGTAACTCCCTAAGTGTATTCTCTTCCCTCCATCCTTTTGTGGAAGCAACCACAGTCTTGTAATATGTGTATATTTTTCCTGCCCAAGTTAGAATTATGCACATGATCATCTGCATATTCATACATCTCTAATATTGTATAATCACTTGGAATATTTTTAGTTCTACTTTCTAATTGAGATCTCATTTGCAAAATGAAATTCAGCAGATTTAAGTGTACACACTGAATTATGAAAAATGTGAGCCAGTCTAATAAATTACCACGTTTAAGGAGGAGGTTGTAGGAACTCCAGTTTATAGATAATTAGTCTGTAGTATGAGAGGCCCAGGACATACATTTGCCATCTGAAGTGGTGACAGACTTGTGGGTTCTAACACCAGGTAGATAATATCAGAATTGAATTGAATAGTAGGATACCCAGCTGTTAAGATACTGATAAATGTGGAGGGGGCCACATATTTGGCACCAAAAGTATTGTGAGTAGAAACAGATCATACTAAATGTGTAACAGGCTAAGTTTATTAGTGTACTTTAAGTCTTTTACTATTAATTATTTTGCTTGCTTATTCTGTCCATTACTGAGATTTATATCTTGCTTACATTTGTCTGCCATATCACTGATGTGCTGACCTTTTACCTTTATGAATTATTCTCTTTTGTATAATAAAGCTTATTTCATAGTATACTTTGTCTAATAGTGGTATAGATAGGTCACCTTCCTTTAGGATTTGTATACATCTAATTTCAGTCTTTATGTGTACATTTATTTGAAAGTAAACAATATATAGTTTTCCTTTTCAAGTCCAAATTTATTAGCAGTAGTTTTCCACTCATTGGAATATTTGCTCCACTAACTTATATATACACTGATGTACTCATTCATTTAGCCAGTGTTTTTTTTTTAAATTTTGATTCTTTTGATTAATCAGATATCTTTATTACACCATTTGTTGTCTTGCTATTCATTTTTTTATTCTTAGACTATCATTTTATTATTTTATTATTGACTATTATACTCTGGAGAGTATAACATGCATTCTTTTATTAGAGTCTATTGTAAATTAGTACTTTCACCAATGCTTGGATATTGTAGGAATTTTATAGTGTTTTAACTCCATTTGCCTATTTCACCCATCTTTATGGTATTGTTATATATTTTAAATCTGTATTTTAAGCCACACAATTCATTATTATCATTTTAATACATGGTATTATTATCAGTTTTTATTTAGACTTACCTATGTATTCATCTTTCAGTGTTTTTCATTCTATCATGTATTTTTGTGTTTCAGGCATATTTTCCTTCTAAAAACCTTTCGTTAGGGTATCTGGAGGCAGGGTTTTTTTGTTTAAAAATATTTTTATTTAGTTTATATTTTTGAAAATCAGTTTCACTGGATATAGAATTTCAGGTGAGTAGTTGCTTTCTGTTGGTACTTTAAAGCCATCCTTTTGTCGTCTTCTGGTCTCCAGTATTCCTGTTGAAAAGTAAGCTTTTTGTCCTATTGCTAATCCTTGTAAGTTATTCTACAAGATTTTTAATTTGTCTTCTGTTTTATCAACTTGCTATAATATCACATGGTATAGTTTTCTTTGTATTTATCCAACTTTTTTTAAATTTCTATGTGTTTAATCTGTTCTTGTTGTAATGGCTACAATAGAATATTTTTATTTTATTTTCTTATATGGGAATGTATATATGTACATAAAGTATTAAACATTCGACATGTTTTGTGCATGAACACACATTTTTGGAGAATTTAGAGTCAGTCTTTTAGCTGAGCTCTTTATCAAGTAAATATTAGTTGATTTCCTTAGCTTTCCATGTCTATAACATCTGCAAAATAAATTCTTTTGTTCTTTTCTTTCTAGTATTTATGCATAACTTTTAATTTTATTGATGTTATTGGCAACATTTCTGGTACATTGTGCCCTGATTTGAGAAAATCAAAGTGTATTTGGGCTTTGAGAATAAAGTAGATTCTGTTTTCAGTACCTACTCCATCATGTTTATAAGAGAAGCCCGATTTAACATTGCTTAGTTACCTCTTTAAAGGACTGGAGATAAAAATAGTTTGATGCTAGTGGTGGTATATACCTCTAATACCAGCTACTTAGGAGACTGAACAAGGAAGATTATAAGTTCATTGATAGCTTGGACAACGTGTCTCAAAATAAAAAGAACTGGGGATGTATTCAGCTCTAGATTTTTTGCCTGGCACATCAAGACCATGGATTCAATCCACAATACAATACACACATACAAAAAATGTTGGAAGACAGTTCAAATCAAAATAAGCAAATCAATTTTTAATTTGGACATTAGAAGTAGTGGTTTCTACTCCATTTTCCTGGGTATTATTAATAGGTTTCTGACAGCTGAGTCTCCTAGACACATCTCTCCTTGGGCCTTAGATCTTTAGTACTGCAGTCTGTATGTAAGAAAAATCCTTGCCTCAAAGTGTTAGCATTTTTCTTGTTATTAGTCCCCCTTTCTCCACATTCCTTCTCCAGAAGTAAAAGATATATTCTTACAAATCATCAACAGAGTGAAAAGAAAACCTATGAATCAGAAAAAAAATTCACCCTACTATCCCTCAGACAAAGAACTTTTATCTAAAACATATAAAGAATTGAAAAACATCAGGCCTCCCCAAATTCAAAGACCTGATCCAAAAATGAGCATCAGAAATGAACATACATTTCTTAAATGAAGAACTACAAATGGCAAATAAATACATGAAAACATGTTCAGCATCATTGATCTTTCAAGAAGATGCAAATTAAAACAACGCTGAGATTCCATCTCAACCCAGAAAGAATGGCCAATATCAGGAAATTAACCAATAACAAATGCTGGTGGGGCTGTGGGGAAAAAGGAACACTTCTCCATTGATGATGGGAGTGTAGACTGGTACAACCACTGTAGAAATCAGTGTGGAGATTCTTCAGAAAACTAGAATTAAAGGTCCCATTCAACTCAGCTCTTCCCCTTTTTGGTATTTTCCCACAAGAATTTAAAACATCATACCACAGCAACATATGTGTATCTATACCTATAACAGCACAATTTGTGATAGATAAATCTTTGAAACAACCCAAATGCCCATCATCTGAGGAATGGATAAAAAAAGATGTGGTATTTTTATATGATGGAGTATTATTACTCAGCTATAAAGAAGGATAAACGTGAGGCTTTTATAGGTAAATGGATGCAGCTAGAGACCATACAGTGAAATAAATCAGACACGCATATGTAAGCATCGCCTTGTTTCCCTTGTGTAAGAAACTAAAAGAGTAAGGTACAAAATCTGCAACAGATATTGAGAAAGGGAAAGAAACTTATCACAAGGAAAGAACAACTGGGATGAGAGGAGAAATGAAGGAAAAGAAAAATATGTACATATAATTACAAGACAGCTAACATAATTATACTACCAACTTCTTTTAGTTCATTGAAGAGATCAGTTGGTGCTTATATTGGTTGATTAATTTTGCCTGCCTATATCTTGTAATCTGAGCAACTACTTTGAAGACAACATGCAATATATTAACCATTGTTAATTTCTTATTTTGTTTTGAAACTTACTGTTTTCATTTTTGTTTACTTTTATCTCTTTAAAAAAAAGATATATTCTTACATTAGAAAGATAAGTTTAAACAGTGCAGACTGAGCAGTCTTCTTTTTTAATGAATTATAGAATTGGTCCAGTCCCCAGTACCACAAAAAAAAAAAAAAAAGCTTAGTTATTTCATTAATCTCTCAGCTATACGGTGAGTATTTTAAGCATATTTGAAACAGTAGATTGTACTAAAGCATACATAAAAACATGACATGAAGACAAACCAATGAATTATAATCTTGGTATAGAGAAGGGATAAATCATTGTAAAAGAATATTGCCAAGTTGAGTTTGGTTCCTGTTTTTCTTTGTATGCCCTCTAGTGGAGGATTTATTGAAATGAAATAACCAGAAAGTTAAGACTAAAAAATGTTCTGTGTGTGTCATCTAGAAAAATATTTTTATTTGTGATTACATAATATATGCAAACTTTATTCTTTTAAGCAACAACAAAGGCTACATATTACTACTAGTAAATTAAAATGGATTTTGTTAAGCACTTATTATATCCTAGACACTAGGAGACAGACTGGAAGAGCTAGTAAGATACAAAATCTGCAATAGATACTTACCCTACTATCCCTCAGACAAAGAACTTTTATCTTTGTCTGTGCTGTAAGAATGTGACAGTAGAGTACAGTAGAAAATGGCTATCAGATAGACACAGCATAGTAAGAGATGATGGGTATCTCTGGGAACATAGGAAAACTTAACTAAGATATAGATGCCAAATGGGACTTCATAGAGATTTAGTTTTGAAAAATGGAGTTAACTAAAGATGACAGAAATGAATAATGTAGAGGGAGAGAAATGTGTCAGTAAAAGAGGAAGAAAGAGAAGTTTCATTCAGGCATTTATAAATAATATAACTGCAAATAGTGCAACCAAATCATAATGCTATTAGAGCAGAAAATGAGTCAGCCCTAGGCAATAAGTAGATGGATAACTTCCATAATCCATTATAAAAAACAGGAATTTTATTGTAAAAGCTATTGAACAATTTATGAAGATTAACATAAGTATTTTATAAAAGTTATTCGGACAACCTGTTGAGGATGAACTTGGAGCCAAGAGTCTGTTGATCTTGCCAAAAATATATAGAGTATATATTCAAAGTTGAAAATAGAAGTATATTTGCCTGAATTTGAAAAACATTGGCTTCATTGTAACTCAATATAGAGTTTCTAATTTTTAATTTCTATTTAAAATTCTCACCATAAAGTGATTGCTGTTTATATTTGGAAAATCATACATGTTTATGAAGGATAAAGTCTCCCATTTCTCCTTATCTACAGCAGGTTGTTAAGTATTCTTGCAGAATTTCTTCCATAGGTTAGGGTTTTTCATTTGTTTTCTGTTTATTGTTCTTACATGGGATTATAATCTCTACATTGTATTGCAGTTGACTTTTTTAACTAGTGTTTCATGTACTTACCTACCAGAAACCTTAGGTATGCTTCTGAGTATAGTAGTTATATGGGTGTGATACTATTATTTAACCCAGTATTTTATTGAACAGCATTCAGACTGCTTACAGTTTTTTAGTTTACAAAAATACTACAGTGAATGTCTTTGACATCTTGTATGAATTTTCTACAGAACGCTCTCCTACAGTAGTTTTGCTGCAATAAATATATATATAATGTGTATTTAAAATTGTGATAGATGTTGGCAAATTGTCCCCTGAAAAATTTGAATAACTTTATTCTACCTCCAACAATATTTGAATGTTTGCCTCCAACAATATTTGAATAATTGAGGGTGCCTACCAGTGACAGCACTAGATATTTGTTTTCTGTTCAAATCCAATTTGCAAGTACTGATGCCTCATTTTAGTTTTCCTGCTTTTCAGTAATACTTAATTGAGTAGTCTTCTACATTTACTTATCCATTTATATTTGTCTATTGCCTGTGTCTTTTGTAATTTTTCTATTTTGTGGGCTACTTTTTTATTCATTTATAAGGTCTTTTTTATATTGCATCTTTCAGTTTTTATTATGTGTATTGAAGATGCCATTTCTGGGGTGGAGTTATGCTTTTAAATTTATTTTTATGTTGTGATTTTTATATTTTGATAGAAAAATTTCAGAAAGCTAACTTCAAAAAAAACAGGGCTCAGAGCTTTTAATAATTTCACCTCTTCAGAACTTCCAAGGATTGGATTACACCAATACTTTCTAGATAGTATTAATAGTCCTACAACATAAGGAAAAAAAGAAGCTTTTCAGTTCTTTTGCAAGGCAAACATAATATTTATTCTAAAATTCAATTTAAAAAACTTCCCACCCGAGAATTGCATACATCATCTTAATTGTGAGCATAGATACAAAAATCCTAAGTTTTTTTATCATGTATTGATACAATTTAGATATAAATAATGACCACATGCATCATAGGGAATTTCTTTGTACAAGATATTGATATATCTTGATCATTTTTTTCTCATTTCCCTCCCTTCCCTTTAACCTCTCTTCCCCTCCTTATTTATAAAGCTTTATTTTATCCTTTTATTTTTTTCTCTTCTCCCCGCCGCCCCGCAACTCCTCTCTCCTTAATTCCTCTTTCCTTTTTAACAGTTTCTTCTTATTTTATAACATCTGTTATACATTTTGGTTCTCACTTACACTTTAAGTTTCTCACACCAAAGACAATACAATATTTACATGTTTGTCTGATTTATTTCACTTAAAGAGTATGGTCTCAAGGTCCATCCATTTAGCTATGTGTCTCAAGTTTATCCTTCTTTATGACAGAGCAGTACTCTATTGTATTTAAGAACACATTTTCAAAAATCCATTCATCAGTTGGTGGGAATTTGGGTTGTTTCCAAGATTTAGCTATTATGAACTGCTGCTATAAACATGGGTGTGCATATTTCACTGTGGTATGATGCTTTTAATTCCTTTGGGAAAATACCAAGAAGGGCAAGAGCTGGGTCAAATGGAACCTCTAATCCTAATTCTTTGAGGAATTTCTACACTGATTTCCACAGTCTACACACCCAGCAACAGTGGAAAAGAGTTCATTTCTCCACCTTGCCCGTGAGCATTTGTTATTGGTTGATTTCTTCATAATGGCCATTCTTTCTGTAGTAAGATGGAATCCCAGTGTTGTTTTAATTTGCATCTCTTGAATGATATGTGATGTTCAGTATTTTTTCATATACTTGTTTGCTGTTTGTACTTTTTCATCTGAGAAGTGTGTATTCATCTCAGATGCCCATTTTCAAGTTGGGTCTTTAATTTCAGGAGGACTGATTTTTTTTCAGTCCTTTATATGTTCTAGATAGTCCTTTGAGGAACAGCTGGCTCAAATTATTTCCCTCTCTGTGGGTTGTACTTTCACTTTGTTGGTGATTTCTTTTTCTTTTTTTTCTTGGAAAAATTAATATATTTCGTTAAGGATTTACTTTCATTTTACATAAAAGACTCTCAAAACTTAATAAAAAGTACACGTTCAGTTTAAAAATGGATAAAAGAGTTTAACACTTCACTGAAGAAGATATGATGGTACTACAATAATACATGAAAAGATCAATAGTAATTAGCAAAATGCTAATTAAAACCCCAATCAGATACAACTTATGCTTATTCAGAAGACAAGAAACCCTAAGAATGGCATAGGCAAATGAAGAAACGGAATAAAAGAACCCTCATATATTTTTTTTAAAAGAATACAACCAAACAAAACAAAACAGAGTAAAGTCAATCAAAACAAAGCAATAAATATGGTACATGACTTTTAAACAGGGTAAAAAGCAATCAAAAAGGCTACTATAATACCTCTTGTTATCTGCAGTATACCTGCCCCTACCATCAGGGATAAGTAAAATCAAACAAAGTACCACAAACTAAAACAGTAGAAACAAAACAAAACAAAGCAAAACAATGTAGGCAATACAGAATTTCAAGATACTAGCAAAACAGCATTGGCTACGATAATATTTGTTATCTTCAGAATAGTTGCCTACACCTTCAGGCATAA
>RJWT010003428.1:0-36500 GCA_004365215.1 Cuniculus paca | reverse complement strand
TGTTGTTCGAGTTGACTTCTGGATATAATCTGGAGCTGCTGCCACATTTTTCAAACATAAGAGAAGAACCTATGTGAGAATAACAGAGAGTGAAATAGACCAATGCAGAGAAATCACATTCTCTTGACATTATCTGACCCTCTGATCATGGGATGCCTGATGCCAAACTGGCCAGATTTCTCAACTATGACTCCTCCATTATATTCCCCATTTTCCTTCCATTAGTTTAGGCTGAATTTTTCTTGTTGTTTGTCTGCTCCTCCCTTGCAACTAAAAGATACCAAGTTCATGCAATTCTCATTATGGCTTAAGGCCCACAAGATGTAACATAGCCAAGCAGTGGCAATCAAGACAGTCTCCGCACCGAGAAGCACAGAACTTCTGTGGTTGCCGAATCAGCCTTGAAAATGTCAAATTCTGGCTTTGGGAATATTCTCAGGTTGCCTCACTTTTTCTGGTTTAAGTTTCCTCATCTGGAAATCTGAAAATCAACTAAGTAATCTTCTTTACCATCCCAACTCTGAAATTTTATGACCAAATGTTGGCTACCTCTGAGGTTTCTCATAGGCTCTTTTTCCATTAGCTATAAGGCCAAGAAGAATAATTCCCAAAGAACGGTTTGCTTTTTTGTTTGTTTGGTTGTTTGGTTGGTTGCTGGGCATTTTTAAGGGGGAAGATGGAAGGGGATGGAGGAGAATTAACCTAGTGGTGATTTACATTCATTTTCAACAACTTTGCCTCATTTCACACATCATATTGGAATTATGTACCCATTTTTGTGTAGAAAAGACAGGTTAAGTTAAAAAAAGACTGAAGAGCCGGACCTGGTGGCGCATGCCTGTAATCCCAGCACTCAGGAAGCTGAGGCAGGGGGATCGTCGCAAGTTCGAGACCAGCCTGGGCTACAAAGTGAGCTCAAAGCCAGTCTGAATGGCATAGTGAGACCTTGTCTCAAAAAGACAAGGGCTGGGCATTTAGCTCAGTGGCCTAAGCGCCTGCCCAGCAAGCGCAAGGTCTTGAGTTCAATCTCTGGTGCCGGGGGTGGGGGGAGAAACTGAAGAAGCTTTCATAGTCAGTCAGTGAGCAGGGTTTATATTAGTTCTCTGCAATCAGCAATACAGAACCAGCCACAGAGACAATCATTTAGCTGTTATCTGCCATGATATCTGTTCCTCTTCCTCTCAGATCAGCATATTCTATACTGTTCCAGAGTGATACTGGTTCTTGTAAGCACTTGCAGAAATTGAGAGCAGAGGGCAAAGAGCTGTGATACTCATTCAAAATTACAAAATTAAAGATAGTATGATAAACCCTGTTAGAGAGCTCTTAGCAACTGACCTCTGTTGTTTAGAACATACTTGATAACTGAAAGAGGGGAAGTGAGTTTCTGAATCAAGTTCGATACATGTCTCTTCATCCAAGAACTAAAGACCATATATATGATTCACAGGAAAGATCTCCAAACCAGGTGTGTTGATGCACACCTGCAATCCCAACATTCTGAAAAGACGAAAGGAGAAGATGGAAAGTTTGAGCTCAACCTGGGCAACTTAGTAACTTAGCAAGACCTTATCTCAAAATACAAAATACAAAAATACAAAAGGCCTGAGGATGTAGGTCAGTGTGAGGGCCCCAATTTCAAGTCCAAAAAAGAAAAAAAAAATCTTCAAACATGATCCTAATGAATTGATTTCTTCATTTCCTAGACCATCACCAATTAGCAACTGTCACTTAAAAGAAAATGAGAATAGACAGTAGAAACGAACTCAACAGGCAGCCAACAACTGCAGTTCCAGCACTTTGGAAGGCGAGGCAAGAGGACTGTAAATTTCAACCCAGTCTGGGAAACTTAGCAAAACCTTTTCTCAAAATTTAAAAATAAAATAGAATCTGGGGATGTAGCTCAGCGAGGAACCCCTGAGTTCAGTTTCTAGCACCACAAAAATAAAACGAAAAACCAACATAACTTAAAATGAGAACCTCGGGGTCCAAGGTCATTTACATATACTTGCTGAGGTGTAGTACTTTTCTTCTTATTGAACAAACATTTAGGGCTTACTATGTGTTTTTTAAATAAAAAGAAATTGTAAGATTGGTTTATTTTTGGCAAAAAATAATTTAGTCCTCATAATAGCCCAATAATATACAAGGAGTATAAATAATTTCCCCATGGCCATACAGTTCATTACTGGCAGAACAAAGATTCAACCCAAGTGGTCTAGTTTCAGGGCCCTGTCACTTAACCACCTCCCCCACTGGCTCCCCTGACGATGCCTGACAGCCAGCACATTAATCACCAATCGCTGTTTATGACCACCATCCACAAATGTAAAGCAGATAACCAACATATTCTGGTCAATAAAGTCAGTGAGGGAAAAATTCTAGGTAAAATATTTTCTTCCAAGCTAATGATACTAATAAAAACTAATAATATCAGAGTACGATATTAGTAATATTTGTCACTTACAAATAAACACTTGTATCCGGAAATTTCATTGACCTGAACCTCCTCATTCTCTGTTGATAACAGATAAGTAAAACTGCAGTGTTACCGCATAAATTATTCTGAACCTCTACACTGAAATTTGCTCACCTTACAAAGCCCCTATACAGCAAAGATATCCCACAGTCAAAAGAGAAAAATCATTAATTTGCAGACTAAATTGCCGGAATTTAAAACTCAGTCTCCTGGTAATGAGGTTTATGATTATTAGAAGTATTTTCCTAGATAAAATATCAAAACTATCATATATGATAATATAAGTATGTTTTTAATTGTTTATTCTGCTAAAATAGGGTCTTGCTATCTTGTGCAGGCTGGTATTGAACTCTTAGGCTCAAGAAATGACCCCTACCTCGGCCTCTTGAGTAGCTAGAATACAAGTGTACCCCACCACACTTGGCTCCTATTTCTGGTTATAGCTTCATACAGTGGCTTGTTTTGGCCCAGTCACGAGAATATAATTTAAATATTTAGCTTTGGACTATGAGAATAAAAGCTACAATAAAGAATAATAAAAGGTTTGGCCCTTGCCAGTTCTTTATTTATGGAAGGAATAACTTCTTGGAATTCTCTGGAACATTTTTGTTGACATCATAGTTACGCCATCCTTTTACCCCTGTATTAAATTTTGCTCCTAGACCACTAATTGCAGGGTTGGCTTTAGTCAAAGTAGGAGTAGCTGTGTGTATGTCTGTGTGTCTGTGTGTGTGTGTTTGAGAGAGAGAGAGAGACAGAGAGAGAGAGACAGAGAGACAGAAACAGAGACAGAGAGAAAGAGAAACAGAGAGAGCGACACAACAGACAGACAGACAGACAGACAGACAGACAGAGACAGAAAGAGAGAAACAATTGTTGTGCGGCCAAAGCAAGATCTGTTTGCTTCTTTAAAAGAATTAGCAAAAATGTGCATGCCAACACAGCAACCAAAGGAAGAAGTCCAGTGCTGGCTGTAGAAGCAAGTCAGAGAAAATGGAGCCAAAGATAATTTAGCTGAAGGAAAGACAGATGACAGAAGTGATGAACCTAATGCATATCCAAGCGTATTTAAACTTTCATTATCATCACCTGTGGATGTGGATTTCCCGTAGATTCTTCATGACTCAGATGTGACCCACATTCATCCAGGCCAATAAAGAAACTGATTCTAGTACATGTGTTCTAAATGTTTCCTGAAATTCGTCTCTCCTTACTTCATCAATTGATAGGAAATTCATCTCACCTTTCTTTATCAGCTTTTAAATGGGTTTATACTATACATATTAGTTTAAATTATACTTCAATTTATTGCAGTCTATATTTTGCATGTTGACACTAATAACACAGGCTATAATCTTTCTTGAGCAAGTAACTATTACAGAACTTTTAAATTTTAACCTCAAGTGCACAGGATTGAATTAATTGTATCTTTTATTTCTTGCACCTGGAATTACTGATCTACTCTGGTTCTTTTGTGTGTGTGTGTGTGTGTGTGTGTGTCAGGCATCGAACTCAGAACCTTATGCTCGCCAGGCAAATGTTGTGCTAGCCAGGCAGATGTTGTGCCCCTCAGCTGTATTCTCAGCCCTGGTTCTTCTATTTTCCACCACGCCCTTTCTTTGATCTCCATGCCCAATACGAACCCCCTGATATCTTCAATAAAGGTCTTCCAATACTCATTTATCTTTATAAAAAAAGCATACTATTATTCTGTGTCAAAATACATGTTTTCAATTTATGTAAATAACATTAGTCTATAGAACAAAATGTTTTTGTTTGTTTTTGCTAACATGTTTTAAAGATCTATCCACATTGCAATATGTATACCTACGTTGGTGCTTTTGTAGTTGAGTAAACATCACATGCATTCTCCTGGTTGGGTCTCTAGATTACTTACAACAATACCACCACTTGCTCCTACCATCACTATAAATAATGCTGGAATACATGTTCTTAAGTACCAGTCCTCTGTAAAAAGGTAAAAATTAAATCATGAACCATCTCATTTCTAAGTCTAATCCTTTTGTTTCTTAGCCAAGAATTCTATGTTGAAAGAGATTAGGGCTGGGGATTTAGCTCAGTGGCCTAAGCACCTGCCTGGCAAGCGTGAGGTCATGAGTTTGATCTCTGGTGCCACAAAAAAAATAAATAAATAAAAATGAAAAAAAGAAAGAGGTTAAGAACTATGTAGCCTGCAACCAGAGGACAGAAATCATCAAGTTGCAGAAAATTATTTAATAATAGGGACAGGACCAGGACTATTTCTCTCTGCTTTCAGATAGCATGGGCTAGCACATTTAATACATTTACCAATCAAATAAGGTACTTTTTTTTTTTTTGGTCTTTTTGAGGCAAGGTATGCAGTTCAGGCTGGTGTTGAACTCACAGTGACCCTCCTGCCTCAGCCTCCTGAGTGCTGGGATTATAGGCATGTGCCACCACGCCCAGCTAAAACACAATATTTTTAAGTAAAACACTGAAGGTATTGAAAGTAGGTATTGAAGTAGTTTATTCAGAAAAATCCAATATCCTATGTCCTAAGTGATTGAGCTGTTTTTTAACCCAATCTGAGGTGGCTAGAAAAAGATATGAGTGGTGCAGAGAAAAGGGAAGAAAGAGATAAAAGTTTATTTATGGGGGCACGGAGAGAACCAATGTACTGCATGGGTGCACTGATTCTCTGAAGACAAAGGTGAGGGGCGAGCTTAAATGTACTCTGATGGGGGAGGGCACAGGGCTGCTGACATGGGCTGTTCAGCAAGACGTGGCTGAAGGAGATAGGAGCATTTGTGGCGCTCAGGGGGTTTGGCAAAGGCAGTTTGGGAAGAAGAAACTGCAGGGGTTTCTTGGAAGAAGGAGCTAGACACCATTATGGTTCAACATCTGGTCTGTTGCCATGATGGCTGGGCAAGTCTCAGGCAGGGGACCTATCATTAAGTTCAAATATGTTACTGTATTCTGCTAACTGACAAAAAAAGAATAAACTTACAAGCTAGGAAGAAATAACATGGTATTAGCAGTACACAAGCAGGACAAAGCAGGCTGCTGTTATGTAATATATTTAAAACTAAATGTAGAGGAAATAACCCAACCTCCACCTCCAACCCAGCTTCGTGGGTTGTTATTTTTGTTAGGAAGGCTCCCAAAAGGATGAGTCAGGTATTCTTGGGGAGGTGTTCTGTGCTTCCAAGCTGCACCACTGGGGAATGGTCTCATTTGTCATTTCGTGTCTTCAGCACTAGGTCTTGGAAAGAGTGATTTTTTGATTCATTGGTGAGAGGAGAAGGTGACAGGATGCAAATACCTGGGTCCTCTGTGACCAGGTGCTTAACTTGTATAAGCCTCTTTTTCCTCTTCTAAAATCAAAGTGGGGTCTTATATGTAATGGACAATGAACAGAAGATTTTATTTATTTTTTTCAATTCTTATTTCTAGCTAAAATTCATGTGATTCATGACACATAATAAATGTGATTTTAGTCTTTTGTTATGACATAAAAAATGAAATATAGGTTCCTTGGTTACCTGTATTACATGGTTTCTTACTTTGTTGATCACATTTTAAAAATGGTGAAATAATATGCAAGATATGTGCAGAATCAGATTTACCGTAAAACCGAGGCAATGAGTTCTGGGAGTCACTGAAAGTTATGGAGTGCTTTAGGCCTGGGAGAGGCAGACTTGGAAACATTACTGTTTCTGGTAAACTTTCCAAACAGGTATCAGAAGACATGGCATGGAATCTCTAAATCTTCACAATTTGCTTTTTTGTTTTGCTTCTTTTTTGTTTTTGTGGTACCAGAGATTGAACTCATGACTTCGTGCTTGCCAGTCAGCACTGTGACGCTGAGCTACATCCCCAACACTTAAATCTTCATAATTTGTTGTGGGTTTTTTTCTGTTCTAAATAAACAATTTCTTCTATAACTTAATTTTGTATTTATAGTTTTGTGTCATTTCTTTCCCAAAAGGGATGCCCAAATTGAATTATTATAGGCTACACAAAAGCCAAATTTTCTCCCCAAATGTATGTATAACATTGTCTTTTAATATTATAAATAAAAACATAGATAATTTTTTTTCATAGATAAATCAACTCACACAGAAGAGTGTTCTGCACCAGAAACGGTCCCCTAAATTGAATCCTTGGCCATGTCATTCTTCTTTTGGGCCTCAGCTTTCTCATTTTATAAACGTGGACTTGACAAACCCCCTAAGATCTTTTCCTGCTCAGGAAATCCTAACTCCATTGTACATTTCTTCCCATATTTCCAACAATATAATAAATAATATTTTGCATGAACTCCATTGTGAATCTTCATTATTAAAAAATTAAGTCTTCAGTAGTGTGAATAATTACATCCACTACCCAAATAAGTATTTAGTTTGCAAATATAAATGAATGAATTTGGTTCTTACCATAAAGCACACTAGTTATAGTGTGTGACTATAGAATTGATTTGCTTCATAAAGGCAAGGACATTTCCTCTACTCGTTCTCATTTAAACTGACCGTGATAAAGAGACATGCTGATTTTCATTTATATTACTGCTCAAAATAATTCATGCTGAAAGAGGAAGAGGTATTTTTACAGTCCCACTGAGGCCAACTAGAATATCTATGTAAACCAAGCTGTTTTAGAAAATATGAACAAAACAGTTGCGTTAGGAAGTATGAACAAAACAGTATGAACAAAGTTTATGATAAACAATGACCATTGTTTTTCCTCTGAGCTTAGATATTTGACAAGGTCTGAGAAAGTTTTAAAAGAGAAAAAATTGATAGTCTGGTTTAGTTCTCAGACTCAGAAACAAAGAAATCAGTGGCTGAAGACTTTCTTTTCCAGTGATGAAATTCTGTAACACACTGCTACTTCCTGGGCAGAGGTGCCATGTCACTGGCACCTCCAAAATTGGTGTGATGGATTTGGGATTTTCTGAATGGATACAGACTTTATTAAGCCACTCAAGTTTACATGTTTTAAGAGTAAAAAGCTGAGGGCCAGTCAAAATAGTGGAGCTACCTGAAGTCACATAACCAGATAAGGCAGGACAGGAGTCTGTTCCTGTGACCAAAATCTTGGTGCATTTTCTCCTTTACCAACCCTACTTTGAGGAACTAGTTGAATATGTTCATACTTCAGGGCCCAACGAGGAGCTTCTGGCACAAAATATGGAGTAAGTTTTTGTTTAAACCCAATATCAAATTTTATAATAAGGTTACATTAATTAAGGCCATGGGTATTGGTGCTGATAGGTTTCATGCTGCCCCCAAATAGAGCATCTTGGCATTTGAGGAAACGGTAGAAGCAGGCAGGTCACTGCCACCTTCCCTTTCCTTCCTGAAACAGGTCGTAAAACCTTCATTCCAGAGGTACTCTCCCTGTACCCAGAGGAAAAGAATATGCTTTTCCTTGAAGACACAGATGTCAAGAGGAACCTAAACAAATAAGTTTGATAAGTTTCCCCCAGTTTATTACCCTGAGATAAGACTCATTTTGCTCATTATACTTCTGCAGGACGGACCACTCTTCATATGCATAAAAATACAGACGTTTCTCTTGCTCTTTGGGCATTTCCAAAAAGTTTACTTTCAAAAGTTCCTGTCTCATGTATAATTTACATTAAATGAATTTGTATGCTTTTTTCTTGTCAACCTGTCTTTTATTATAGGTGTCTTAGCCATGAACCTTGTGAAGAATGAAAAAAAAATAGTAACTTTCTCCACTACAATAGAAATCTAGACAAAGAGATCTGCAGCACACAATGAAGTTCTCAGACGTTAGACCAACGTACAAATGGAATCTTGATGAGTGAAAGTTGTGGACTGGCAGAGGAGACGGTAACAATGTCTGAAAAATAGCATGGGAGTAAATGATCATCCATATGGAAAAAAACCTGTATCACTACTGCTATAGTTTAGATCTAAAATATTCCTCCTAAATTTTCAAGTGTTTGGATAGTGTGATTGGATTGTGGACGTGCTGTACTCATCAATGGACTCATCTTTTGAGGAGTTCAGTAATTCAATGTGTTGTTAGGAGGTGGGACCTAACTGGAGGTGGGTCACTGAAGGTGTGACCTAAGAGGGTAAATTCTTATCCCTGGCTCCTGCCTTTCCTTTCTGCTTCTGGCTGCCGTGGGTTGAACAGCTTTTTGTCTACCATGCTCCTCTGCTATCCTGTTTCTGCCTTGGAATCAACTGATCATGAACTGAAACTATGAGCCAAAATAAATCTCTCTTTCTTTAAATTGTGGGTGTTGGGTACTTTGTTCAGTGGCAAGAAAGTGACTAAGACAACTACTTCAAACTAGATGCACATGCACATGCATTTCAGATTGATGAAATGAAAAAAGCTAAACTTTAAAATGTTTGGAAGAAAAGCAAGAGAGTACGTTTATGACATTGGGACAGAGTATTTCTCAAAACATAAAATCACAAGGAAATGTTCATTAATTCAACTACATTTTAAAAATATATCAAAGCGGGGCCAGGGATATAGGTCAGCGGCATAAGCGTCTGCCTGGCAAGCTCAAGGTCGTGAGTTCGATCTCTGGTATCAAAAAAAAAAAAAAATATATATATATATATATGGGGCTGGGGATTTATCTCAGCAGCTCAAGAACTTGCCTGGTAAGTGTGAGATCGTGAGTTCAATCCGTGGTATAAATAAATAAATAAATAAATAAATAAATAAGGTACATATATATATATAGTTATATTCATTTGTAAATTTTTTTGAGATTTTTTTATTTTGAAAAGAATACAACCAAACAAAATAAAACATAGTAGAGTCAATCACAACAAAACAATGAACATGGTACATGACTTCTAAACAGGGTAAAAAGCAATCAATAATGGCTACCATAATGCCTCTTGTTATCTGCAATATCACTGCCCATACCATCAGGGATAAATAAAATCAAACAAAATAGAAGAAAATAAAACCAGTTAAAAAAAAAAAAAGAAAACAAAGCAGAACAATGTAAGCATACAGAACTTCAAGATACTAGTAAAACAGCAGTGGCTACCATAATGCTTCTTGTTAACTTCAGAATAGTTGCCTACACCTTCAGACATATTACAATCAAACAACACAGAATAGAGTAAAATCAATGAAAACAATACAGGGTTCTAAGCAAGGTACATTGGACATTCTCAATGGCTGCAAGTATATATTTTGTTATCTTTAAAATAGCTGTCCATGCCATCAAGTATAATAAAGTCAAACAAATCAGAATAAAATGAAACTAATCAGAACAATGAAGACAATATGAGTTTCAAATCATGATAATAGATTCACAGTGGCCACTTCCTTCTCTTTTTAGATAATTCTTCCCCTTTGGTTTTCCCAATATGTATTGTGCATTTTGGATCCCACTAACTCCTTTAGCTTGTTATACTAGGGAGACAACACAAAATTCACCCATGTGACTCTTAACAGTTTCATCCATGAGCATGATCTCAAGTTGCCTCCATCCACCTACAAGAGCCTTGAGGTTATCTTCGTTTATAGCTGAGTAGGTTTCCCTTGTATAAAATGCCATGTCTTTCTTATCCATTCTGCAGCTGATGGGTAAGCTACCCCTCCTTTTTTTTTTTTTTTTGGCTCCCTGTCATCATTTGTAAATATTTATTGAGCCATGCCTTTAAGATTTGTGCACTCTGTGTCTATTTATACTTTAATTTTACAAATTTAACTGCAATATAAGATATTAACAGACAAGGCATAGAATAGGAAATCTGAATGGACAGTGGAAATGAAAAAATGTTCAGTCTCACTGGTCACATGTAAATGGGAATGAAAATCATAATGAAGATACATGTCTTACACATTTAGTTAGCAAACTTTACTAAATCTGGCAAAACCAGTTATTGGTGAGACTATAGAACACCAGAAATTTGGGCCAGGGGTATAACTCAGCAGTGCGGCGCAGTCTTTATACATTGCTGGTAAGAATGAAAATTGGTAAAGATTTCATATTCACAGGGAGACATGAAGCATTGTTCATAATAACAAAGTAAAAAAAAAAAACTGTTAAGTCCAGTCAACCAAAGAATGGGTTAATAAAATACAGTCAAACTAGAATACTATATGACTGGGAAAATAAATGAAGCAGAGCTAAACATTCCAACATGGATACATTTCACATTATAACATTAAGCAGAGAAGAAGAACTGTCATAGGAATTACAACAGAGGATTTTCCTTCAGGATAATAGCTGACTTTATCTTAACTGGGAGTTTGTTAAAATCCTTTAGGAGAGTCAGCAGGCCAGGACCCAAATGAATAGTGAAAAATACCGGACTTGCCATAATTGGAATATATGTGTGTGTATATATATATATATATATATATATAGAGAGAGAGAGAGAGAGAGAGAGAGAGTTATGCTCATTTGTAAATATTTATTGAGCCATACTTTTAAGATTTGTGCAGGGCGTACAATAAGCTAGGTACTGCATATCGGACAGCGGTATGGTTTATGTCTTCTACAGAACTTCTCACCCTGACCAACCTCCAGCAGTCAGGAATAGGTCCTATCAGAACTCATTAGGGAGGAAGAGGATGTGTCCTCAGCTAACCCAAGAAGGAAGGGAGTAGACTCAAGCTTCATCTGTAGATGACTCAAGAAAGCCAAGTACAGATACACATTGTGCCAGGTTCACCCAGCCATTTTTAGTTCAAAATGGTGATAACATATGGGCCTCTTGAGTCACACTGCTCCAATCTGGCTCCCTCCGGTTCAGACTCATTTATCATCTTCGGAGAACAAGTGTTCACACTCCCGCTGTGGTGGTAATAAGGCCACTTCCCAGTGGTATGGAGTGCAAAGGAGGAACCCAGGGAACTGAACGCTTCCTATCAATCCTGTTTAGTTTTCTGTCAGTCCCTTTTAGCTTAGACCCTGCTTTGTCTCTACCTTCTGCATCCCAGATGCCACCAGTTTTGAGGAATGTGTGCTACAAATCCTTCCCTTTCCCAGTATTCATTTCAGATTTAGCTTTCTTGCGTTTACTAAGTCTGTTCCCACACACACATGTGGTTTTCAGCTTCAAAAATGCTGTTGTGGTGGATTCCTTTTGGCATGTAAAACAAAACATGAAAAATGCCTGGATGTTTAAAAAAGGAAATCAACCAGGCAATGTCTGGTACGAATGATTTCCGGGTGGATTCTCACTGTTCAGTTGGGGACCCGACTATCTTCTTTTTGTCATTGTGGGTTTATGCTTTAAATTTTAAAAAATCCTGTACATGCACCTCAAGTGGAATTTTAGGAGAAATTGCAGTTTTATATGTTTATTAAAACCACCATGCTGGGCCAGGGATTTAGCTCGGTGGCCTAAGCACCTGCCTGGCAAGCGTGAGTTCGATCCCCAGTACCAAAAAAAACAAAAAACAAAAAAACCCACCATGCTTACCTAACACTTCATATAACAAGATGACTATTGTTGAATTGCTTATATCTTTTGTATCTCTTAGCTATCACATAGTTAATAAGTGATATGCAGATATAGTTATGCAAGCATCATCCTGCATCTGTATACACAGAGAACATGGAACTTTCACCTATGCATAGACAGGGCAGAACCAGAGTCTGAGTTCATAAAGTTTAACTCTTTCCCTTTTTATTTTCAAGAACGGGACACTGTTCAGAGAGTTGACATGATTTGGTCATGGGTATTAGTGGCAGAACTAGAATTATCTGTAAAATCTCCCGACTATAAGTCAGAATTCTTTTGTTAGAGATCTCCATTTGGTTTTTTTTTTTATTTTCTTTTCATAGTATAGCAGTTTAGTTTTGTTCAGTTATTATGAGTAAGGCAGTCAGATAAAATAGCCCACCTGAATTTAGATCTAATTCAAGCAGCTTAAACTTAGAGATGCAAAAGTAAACACAAGAAAAAAGATAAAGGCTGGGGATATAGCTCAGTGGCACAGTGCCTGCCTGGCAAGCACGAAGTCTTGAATTCAATTCCCAGTACCAATAAAAAGGATAAAAAGATAAAAGCTACAAGGAAAAGGGAGATAAAGACCTTTCCTGCAGGAAGAAGATATGCCAGGATAGTTGACAGCTCCTCCCTACCTCTGGACCTGGACTTCAACAGGACTTCAAGAAAACATTAGAAATGAAAGATAACCAGTTTCTTTTTGAACTTTTTGGAATGCATTTCCTTAGAAACAACACCCCCCCCATCACCACCACCATGCTCCACTTACTTAAGGTCAAAACAAAAAAAGCATGCTGGACTTCTTTCCCCTCTTGGGTACCCACAAGAGCTTGTTTCTTCTTATTGTTTCCAATAAACACTCCCTTGATGTCCTTCTTTTGTCCTCAGATTTATTCTTCAATTTTGGGAGACAAAGAACTCAGGATTGTATGACATTAACGGTTTCAGCAATAGACTAAACTTTCCCCCCAAAATCCAGTTATTCTATTTAACTTTCCCCTATTGATAACATTTAAATCATTCATATTTCTTATAGATCCCAGTCATCACACCACTAGTAAGAGAAACTAAAATTACAACATGCCTTAAAACAGTCACCCACCCAGATATTTTTTGTTTGAGATCTGGGAAAAATTCTTGATCAGTTTCCCATGTTCAGTTAATCTGGACTAGCTCGGGTCTTCTCCCTCACATCACTGCTTACCAAGTCCACAGTTTGCCAAAAAGGACTGTGATGTTTCATTTGTTGTAAGGCACGAGACAGTGAGTTGCTCATTGCTCCTACACATGTCTTCAATTTCATGCTGGCTTACATTTCCACTCCCCCAGTGGAGGTGTTGCAATATCCCTTCTGATTTTCCACATTGCCTTGGGAGCACAGTCATTTTAGGGGTTAAGGAAGCATACACCCCAAAATAGGATTCAGTTGTGAAAGTTATTGCACTGAGCAAATTGCCTTCGTTTCTTTGCAAACCAATGTGTATGGTAGCTTAGAAGGTAACTACACATTCATTTTCAAGACATTAAGTATAAGAGACTTGGGCAGAATTTTCAAAGCAAAACACATAATCAGATAGTTTGCATATCCCAGAGTTTTAAAATTCTCCCAAATAATTACATAAAATTTCCTAATATACACACACAAAAAAATCTGAGCTGCTAGAAAAGTATTTCTGAATAAATGAATTTTCCAGAGTGTTTTTACTTATCTTTTTTTTTTCCACAGAAAAAGATTTAGATCCACTTATTCACTTGTGCTTCAGAAATCTAAACAGACATCATAAGTATCTTAGTAAAAAACCAGATAGGGCAAACTGAGAAAGATGTTGTTCTAAATTTAGCAGCAGCGACACTTTCCACAAACATACCATTCTCTCCTGATGTGTTGGTAGATCTTGAGCAATGGCTAGATTGAGATTAAATATAATCCTTAGATCTGAAACAACCCAAATGCAAGAGGATTCACAGACACTTGATTTGTGACTTGAATGTAGGCATGAGATACAGTTTGGTGGGGCTGCATTTTTACCTGTGTAGCCCAAAATCACCTGCCACAGGACAGAGGGTAAATTGTTGAGAGCAGTAGTTTTCCATTGAATTCATCTGCTTCTCAAAACCAATAGAACTTACTAAGAATGCTGCAAAAATGCCAGGCATGATGGCACACACCTGTAATAGGAGCACCTGGGAGGCTGAGCCAGAAGGATCACTGCAAATTCGATGCCAGTTTGGGCTACAAAGTGAGTTGAAGGCCAGCCTGAATTACATAGCAATACTCTGTCTCTAAAAGACCAGAGGAGGGGGAAAAAAAGCCCTGCAAAATTCAGCCTTGTGCTTTCTCTTAATGTGTTATGTTCAGCTCAATGTTCCCAATCTCTGTTCTTCTCCTAAGAATGCAGAACAGCGTTTGTTTCATGAGAGCTTTAGCTACAGTATGAGAGAAACACAAAAGCTAGGGAATGGGGCCAAGAATACAACTCAGAGTAGTGTACTTGCCTAGCAGATGTGAGGTCTTGGGATTGTCATGTTTTAAGTACAAGGTGTTACGTGGGAAGTTTCATCATGGCACATCACGCGTGGAATATTCACTTTCTTTCTTTCTTTCTTTCTTTCTTTCTTTCTTTCTTTCTTTCTTTCTTTCTTTCTTTCTTTTTTGGTGGCACTTGGGATTGAACTCATGACCTCATGCTTGCCAGGCAGGTGCTTATGCCACTGAGCTAGGTCCCTGGCCTATTCAGTTACTTTCAAAGTGTAGACAAATGTGACCCAAGTCAATAGCTTTCCTTCCCATTGTCCTTTCCTCCCAGTGTCCTCCATATCAATATTTCAGTAACCTGAAAAGAAGTGAGAAAGACAAAACTTCGGAGGTTATCTAACACATCTTCCACAATGGGCCAATCATGATGCCACAAACCCCCCTGCACAGAATTCCATGCCGTCTACAAGTATAAAAATAAAACCAAAATCCGCTTGAAATTGTTGGAAAATGTCCTACATAAAGCTTCTGCAAAGAATAAAATACAATCTATAACCAATGGTATAACCAATTCATCTTTTACATGTCTATTATAAAGCCAAGTGTTTATAATTAGAGCAACGAAAACTTACTACAAAGAATACTAAGATAAGGGCCATGTGGCTTAGTAGTAGAGAGCTTGTTTAGTATGTGTAAGGCCCTGGGTTGAATCCCCATTCTGAAAAAAAAGAGAAGAAAGAAAGGAGGGAAGGAAGAAAGGGAGGGAGGGAGAGAGAGAGAAAAGAAAAGGAAAAAAGAAGGGAGAGAGTAGAGGAGAGGAGAGAGAAGGGAAGGAAGGGAAAAGGAGGTGAGGAGAGGGGAGGGGAGGGGGGAAGAGGGACGAGAGAAAAGAGAGAAAAAGAAAACTAGGATGAGTACCAAGAAACTCAAAGTCTTTGTCTCACTTATATGCATTAATGCTGAAACTGGGCAAATCATTTGTTCCCCACCTAAAAACTGTAATTGTAATAAAAAATGTTTCTCCCTCCTGAGACTAATAGGAAGATAAATATCTGCAACATAAAATCCAAGTTATTCTTATTTTGGGTCCAGAAAGCCTAGAAACAAATATCATATTGTTGTAACATTTTTACAATAATGATTGGTTCAAATTGTGTATTTTTGTGGAATTTTTATTTGTCTCTTTGTGCAAGATAGACAAAAGTTAAAGTCACAAAAGAAAGAGAAATAAGAAAAGCAATGAAAGAAACAACTTTGACTAATGTATTATGCTAAAATTGCTGCAAGAAATGAAACAGTGATGCTAATCTAGATAGCTACAAGACATGAAATCCCCTTCCTGAGCTAGTTCAAACCAAAGCCTTATGAGAGAGAATGATGTTAAACAAAGAACATATGGTATTATAAAAATGAAGCATCAGAAAACTCAAATAGCTGCACGATTTTCATGATTAGAAATAAAGAAAGCGTATTAGCCAGTAAGTGGATCCCGTTGTCAAGAGAGTATACAGATCTCCCTAAGGGTCAAGATGTTCTCTCGATTCTCTGTTAAACTAAGAAGCTAGGCATCAGAAGTTTTAAGTCCTTGATCTAATTTGGAAACTTTTGGGGCCCTAGGGCTAACCACTGAATCTCAACAGTCAGTTTCATCTTCTCTCAGTAAGAACAACTGTCTCCAAAGGCAAGCAACATCAATCTTAATATTTTTTATCTAGTTTCTGGAAAATCTATTTACCACATTTTAAGATTAGTAATAGCAGCTATTATCTATTTTTGTGTTTAAAAATGTGAAAAGATTCAGAACTGTTAGTCTGAAAATGGTAAAGACTAAGAAGACATGGAAGTTAATAAGTTATACGGTAAATTAAAAAATCATTTTGCTTACTAGAATAAGAGATTGTTGTTTGAAATAATCAAAATATACTAAAAAGCAAAAAACAAAAGGAAATTCTATGTTGAACCATGTTGATTCATAGGCAAAAGACATCCTATTACAATCACACAAGTACCAGAACTTTCTGATTACCTGTCTAAGTTATCAGTTCCTCTAGAGTGGGGTCTTAGTCTCTACTGTGTCCCTAGGACTCAGTATAATGGCAGGCATGTGGAAGGTTCTTAATGAACATTAATTCTCTTGTATTGTCCTCTAAGCCTCACTTCTCTGTTGGATGACCCAAATATGAAGATTTCTTCTGGCTTTGGAAGGCTGTACAATACCTTCATGTTCTAGGGTTAGCCAGAGAAAAGGAAAGGGACAAATAAGCTACATGTATTCTGGTCACTTCTACCTTATTTGTCCCCTGTTTCCATGACAATGATACTTCACTTCTGAATCTCTATGATACAGAGATTTCTGGCAAAAAACAGCAGTCCTGAAAGGACAAATCGTGCAATTTGAAGAGGGCATCTCAGACATTATTTTCTTAATTTCTGAAGACAAATGAAGTCTTTAGGTTACATTTATTATCATCAGTGTAAACAAGAATCACTATTCTTACCCAAAATAATTACTCTAAATAATTTTCACATTAGAAATATTATTCATGATTAAAACATAAGGGCATAACTTAGCAAAGACTTGATTTAAAAGAGAGTTAAGGGGCAAACCTCTCAGGACCCCTTCCTGTCCATCTCTCAGAAGCTTTCTTTCCCCAATATATATATTCTGCTCTTAAAAGAAAGTTAAAAATGACATAAAAATAGATCAACAATTATAAAAAATAAATCAAATATATATCCTGAATGTATATATATATATATATATATATATATATATATATATATATATGGCCTGTATACAGCTATAGCATATCTACATAACATATGTAAACAATTTACAATGTAAATTATGGCTGGAAGCTATAGACAAGGCTGAGGCTGAGTTTGGTAGTAGAACACATGCTAAGCATGCATAAGGCCACAGGTTCAATCCCTAACACCAGAAAAAAAAAAAAAGAAAAGGAATGCCACTGACATCAGTAAAACAAACTCTTTCTGTAGGAGCAATAAGCTAATAAGCCAGTAGTTCCCACAGTGTGGGCCCTAGAATAGCAGCATGAGCATCCCTTGGAAGGTACATTCTCAGACCCCATCCCAGACCTATTGATTCAGAAGCTTTGGGAATGGCCCAGCTATGTGTGTTTTCACCAGCCCTCTGAGCGATTCTGATGCAGGCCACATGGAAAGACTGCAATATCCTGCCTAATCTATACATATTATCACCTCTACTTTACCATTGAAAGAATATGGGCTTACCCAGCTAGCAGAGCCTGGGACTAAATCCTGTGTGCAGTATTAGATGGAAAATGGTTGAAGAATCCATCGGAAAATCTATTGCTAAGATAGATACTTTTTTAACTAAAGTAGAAAATGGAATCATTTATTTATTTTTTGGTACCAGGGAATCTAACTCATGATCTTGTGCTTGCCAGGCAGGTGCTTGTGCTACTGAGCTAAATTCCCAGCCCAATAAAATCATTTAAAACTTCCTAGGTCTTAGGAACTTTTTCTGTGATACAAAGGTATTAACAACAACAAGAAAAGGACGTTATTAATTTACTGATCTCAAAGTTTTTGGCAGGAAAAAAATTAGACAATATATACTGTATAACAAGAATTACAGGTCAGAAAGAGTCACAAAATTCAGGTTATAATTTCTACAGACTTGCAAGGCGTGGTGGTGCATGCCTGTAATCCCAGCACTCGGCAGGCTGAGACAGGAGGATCCTCGTGAGTTCGAGACCAGCCTGGGATACAAAGTGAGCCCAAGGCCAGTCTGAATGGCATAGTGAGACCCTGTCTCAAAAAGACAAGGGCTGGGAATTTAGCTTGGCAGCCTAAGCACCTGCCTGGCAAGTGTGAGATTGTGATTTTGATCCCTGGTGCTGCGAAAGAAAAATTTCTATGGACTTTTCTTTTCTTTTTTTTTTTTTTTTTTTGCGGCACCAGGGATCGAACTCATGATGACCTCGCGCTTGCCAGGCAGGCACTTAGACCACCGAGCTAAATGCCCAGCCCCAGACTTTTGATCTTATAGGAAATTTATTCTCAGTTGTTATTCCATGTTTCAGCTTCAAGATATGCAATGAACTTTTATTTATATTTATTTATTTAGTTAGTTTTAAGAGTATAATATATTTACTGAGAGAAAGCTTTGGTCTGGGAGAGAGATGTAAGGGGTCCTGAGTGGGTTGCTGAATATCCTGCCTTTTCCAGGGATTTTTTCCCCACCCAGGGATTTTTATAGAGCAAAACTATGAGGTGAGGCGGGTCCATGATGGGGAAAAATGGGACCTTGCAAAGCAGGCAGGTATGAGGTGGGACAGAACTATGGTAAACCATTAAGATTATGAGTGTAATTGCTCAGGCAAAATTGATTAAATTGGGATCAAATGGGGAAGCAAGTCACTTATCAAGGGCACATGGTGACTCCAGGCTTCCTCAAGGTGATCCATAACTATTTAGAATATCAATCCCTGATGTTTATACTTGGGGTGTGGTTGCATTTGTTTTGCCTTTTGTCTTGAGATCTGACTGGCAGCAGGAGGTGTCTGTCTTCTCCAAGGTTGCAAGGTATCTGGCCTTTTGCACTGGCTCCTTTGAGGGCCCCGGCCCTTTCTGACTGCCCATGATATTTCTAACAAACTCAGCTACCTGTAATCAATGAACTTTTAAATACAATCTATCTCTAATTTTAGATTCTGGTAAGTTTTTCTTTCATGCTATGAAATTACATAAACTATAACTTTATTCAGGATAAAATTATGTTGATTTATACTTTTGTATAAGGAAAATAGAGTGCTTCAGATATTTTTCTAGAAAGAAAGTGATTTTCATTTAATGAAAAACTTTTCTAAAATGAGAATATATGTATTTTTTTTTTTTTTTTGTAGCACCAGGGATTGAACTCATGACCTTGTGCTTGCCAGGCAGGCACTCAGGCCGCTGAGCTAGATCCCTGGCCCTTGTGTTTTTGAGACAGGGTCTCACTATGCCGTCCAGGTTGGCCTTGAGCTCACTTTGTAGCCCAGGCTGGTCTCGAACTCACAATGATCTGCCTGTCTCAGCCTCCCGAGTGCTGGGATTACAGGCGTGAGCCACCACGCCCGGCCGAGAAAATGTGTATTTTAAGCTTTTAGTTTATAGGAGTGATTTTCACAGCTAAATTACCATTTCCATTTACTTAATGCAACTGACTTTTTTTTTTTTTTGAGTGAGGGCCTCACTACATAGTCTAAACTGGCCTTAAACTTGCTGTGTAGCTAAGGCTGGCCTCAAACTCACAATCCTCCTGGTTCAGCCTCCTAAATGATGGGATTCCAGGTGTATGCAGCTTACATCTGATTTTGTCTGTGTGTGTGTGTGTGTGTGTGTGTGTGTGTGTGTGTTACTAGGGATTGAACACTAGCCTTTTATACTGAGCTATGACCCCAGCCATTTTTATTTTTTATTTTGAGATAGGGTTTTGCTAAGTCTCAAAGTTGCCCAGGCCAGGCACAAATTTTGGATTTTGCTGTCTTAGACTCTCAGAGTGCTGGGGTCACTGACCTGTGCCATCATGCCCAGCTACACCTGACATTAATAACATAACATTTACTGCATCCTATATGGCCTTTCTCCAACACACATAAACTGTATGTGTGTTCACCTTTAAAAAAATGACTTGAGCCAGGGATTTAGCTTAGTGCACAAGTGCCTGCCAGGCAAGCGCAAGGTTGTGAGTTTGATCCCCAGTACCAAAAAAAAAAAAAAAAAAAGACTTGAATTTGTTATGAGGTATTTTAATATCATTACAAGTAACTCTGAAATTACAACAAAAAATTAAAAATAAAAGCTTTTAAAAATACTTGTACTTATACTAATCAGCAATAATTGTTTTTACAGTACTCAGGAGGCTGAGGCAGGAGGATCATTATGAGTTCGAGACCAGCCTGGGCTACAAAGTGAGCCCAAGGCCAGCCTGTACTGCATAGCGAGACCCTGTCTCAAAAAACAAAACAAAACAAAACAATAATTGTTTTTAACATTTTGGTTTTAATCTTCCTAGAATTTTTCATATATGCCCGACTTACACATTTTAACAAAATAGAGCATCTGATTTTACCATTTATCAATGTGTTGTGTAAATACATCCAGATAACTATTCCTGCTTCATCAATTTTTGTTTATTCGTTTGTTTGTGCTGCTTTCCCCCCCCCCTTTGGCAGTGGGGATTGAACTCATGACTTCATGCTTGCCAGGCAGGCATTTAGGCCACCGAGCTAGATCCCCAGTCCTTGTCTTTTTGAGACAGGGTCTCACTATGCTGTTCAGGCTGGCCTTGACCTCACTTTGTAGTGCAGGCTGGTCTCGAACTCACAACAATCCTCCTGTCTCAGCCTCCCGAGTGCTGGGATTACAGGCATGAGCCACCACACCCAGCTTTGCTTTGCTTTTTCAAAACAGTATCTCACTATGCATTTCAGGCTGAACTTAAACTTACCATGCAGCTGAGGCTAGCCTTGGACTTGCAACAATCCTCCTGCATCAGCCTCCTGAGTGCTAGAATTACAGGAGTGTACCACCATGCCCAGTTTGCTTCATCAGTTTCAATGCCTATACAGTATTCCATTTGATGGATGGATAAGGGATTAGCCAATGACATTATTTCTCTTCCATAAGCAAAAATTCAGTGAACACTTGCATACTGGCCTAATCATCCACTCATAATGTTACAGGACGCTGAGATAGCTAGAATTATTATAGGCAGTCAGACAGGACCAGGTCCTCCAAGGAGCCAATGCAAAAACCTAGATACCTTGCAACTGTAAAGGAGAAAAACACCTCCTGCTGTGGGCCGGTCCTGGGACAACAGATCAAACAAATGCTCCCACTTCCTGAGGACTGGTATTCTAAATAGGTCCTTAGCTCCCTAAGGAAGCCAGGAGTCACCTGTCTCGACCCCCTAGGGAAGAGTCACTGCTCCTTAAACATGCTCGCTGGCTACGTGACTCGTTTCCCCATTTGTCCCAGACTTAATCAGTTTTACCTGAGCAATTAACCTTATTGGTTAACCCTAGTTCTGTCCCACCTTATGCCCACCTTAGGAATTCCCATTCTTCCCCACCTTGGACCCATCTACTCTATAAAATGTCCCTAAAAATGACAGTCTTTGGCAACCCACTCCGGACCCCTTCTGTCTCTCTGACAGAAGCTTTCTTTCTTTCTTTCTCCCAATAAATATTTTCTGCTCTTAACCTCCGTTGTTCCTAAAATTCATTCTTCGATTTTAGAGAACACGAACTCATACCAGACATAGTGGGTTGGAAGTTTCATTCCCCTGTATCAAGAATACATTCTTTTTTTTTCTTTTTTTTTTTGCGGCACCGGGGATTGAACTCATGACCTTGAGCCTGCTGGGCAGGTGCTTAGACCGCTGAGCTAGATCCCCAGCCCTGTTTTTGAGACAGGGTCTCGCTTTGCAGTTCAGGCTGGCCTTGAGCTCACTTTGTAGCCCAGGCTGGTCTCGAACTCACAACGATCCGCCTGTCTCAGCCTCCCAAATGCTGGGATTACCGGCGTGAGCCACCACGCCCGGCTAAGAATACATTCTTAAAAGCAGAGTTTCTGGATCAAAGAGGAAGCAAACATACTACTCCATCCCACTCTCCCACATCCCCCCAACCCCCCATCCTCAGCCCTACCCACGAGCCAGGGAATAAATTGAGGGCCCTGTGCACACTAGACAAATGCCGTACCATTCAGCCACATCCCCAGCTCAAGAAGGACATATTTAAGGCTTTTGATTCATATCCTAAATTGCCCTTACAGAAAGATAGTGCTTACTCCTGCCTGCAGGGTAAGAGGGCCAGTTTTCCAGCATTCTCTCCTTTTGGAAAAATAATCATTTCCATTCTCTAATATGTCAAAAGTAGGTCAAAGTAATATTTCATAGTTATTTTAATTTGCATGTATTTGATTACCAGTGAAACGGATCAGCTGCCTGGCCCACTCACATCCTCCAGTTTCTGCCTCTACTGCCTGCTCAGAGAAGTCACAACTACTCAGAGTGTTTCCACGTCTAACTGCCGGGGAAGCTGTGCAGAGTAAGCAGGAAGTGCTTGACAACTAAACTCCCCAACTGAGCAGCCCCAGCTGAACTGAGGAATAAATACTATATACAGCTACACCCAGTTAGGAGAGATGCCGCTGGGGATTGCTATACAGTGTGTCCCAGAGTTAACCAGCAGGACTGAGTACCAGTTGCCACAAAGGAAATGACTTGATGATACAGGCTTTTCTGGCCTCTTTCTTACCCCATTTTACTTCCCCACTTCTTAATTAGACAGAAGAGAAAGACTTGATGTTCTTTGAGAAATACTTATTTTTCTTCTGTAGCTGCCCCAAGCACCTGGCAACCACCCAGCCATAGCTGGTATCCCGTGGCTCCTCAAGGAGACACTCACTTTGACTACCTTAGACTTTAGCCACAGTCAACTCACAGATGACTCAGTTCCAACCCTTCTGGATGACTGCTTCTCGGTACCCCTCCTTAGTCAGGTCCATGAGGAGCCCTTGCCCTACTCATGAACACTGTATGTAAACAACCATCTGCCAATCAATATGGGTTCTATCCCTGCACTGTTTTCCTTATGCTGCTGCACAAGTTTTAATAAAGCTTCAGGATAATGCCTATTCCTGTCTCAGTAGCATGTGCTGAGTTGTTAATACCAAGAGCTGCTAGTGCAAAGAGTGGCTGGCGCCTGGAGTTGATAATGTTGAAGATAGATGGCAGCCAGAGAGTGACAGAGAACAAAAAAGAACTGTGGAAAGTCACCATCTTTTGTGACTAGAAGCATTCCTGAGGCTTGGTAGTAGATCAGGCTCCAAGCAGCAGGTAAGCCCACTAACACTAAAAGAACTGAGAGTGCCTAGCACCCAAAACCCTCTGTTAACATCAAAAGAGCTACACTTTGCCAATTCATGATTTCTGTAGATATTGAGCAAGAACCCTCTGCCTATTGATAATACATAGGAAGCACATCCAGGAACCCTTTCCTTTAGAGGGCCCTAAAGAAAAGGCAGACAGCTGGGCGTGGTGGCACACGCCTGCAATCCCAGCACTCAAGAGGCTGAGACAGGAGGATCATTATGAGTTCAAGACCAGTCTGGGCTATAAACTGAGCTCAAGGCCAGTCTGAACGGCATAGTGAGACCTGTCTCAAAAACACAAGGGCCAGGGATCTAGCTCAGCAGCTTAAGCACATGCCTGGCAAGCGCAAGGTCATGAGTTCAATCCCTGGTGCTGCAAAAAAAAAAAAAAAAAAAAGGCAGACAATGATGAGGGTTGTCAGCAAGCTCGGGAACAGGCCCAAGCCTGGTTTCTACCTTACATGTGGCAAAGGATATATGCTAGCTGGTGACATCATCAGTATTTTCTAGAGTCTTATCTCAATTAAAAACTATTTGAATTTGAGTCAATTATTGTCTCAGAGGAGCTGGGGAATCAAAACAAAGACGGTATGGTTTTTCCCCCCTTATTTCATCAACTATCTGATTATTTGTGTTTTTCCATGTTGATATTAGTATTAGAATTACGTATTTTAAAATAGTAAAAAAAACTAGCAAACTATGGTGTGGGAAGTATAATGACTTTATTTATTTATTTTTTTTGCAACACTGGGGATTGAACTCACGAACTTGCGCTTGCCAGGCAGGCACTTAGACCGCTGAGCTAGATCCCCAGCCCTATAATGACTTTATTGACTGAATGCTATAAGAAAAGGCACACTCAATGGCCAAGCTTGGTGGCACACAGCTATTGTCTCAGTCCAGGAGTTCAAGACCAGTCTGGGCAACATAGTAAGACCCTCATCTCAAAAAGTAGAACATAACCAAAAAAAAGCTACACTCAAAAGTGTAAATATGCTCAAAATAGACTGCCATCATTTCCAGTGAGTAACTAAAGTTCAATGAGAAATCTGTTGAGAAGGTTTAGAATGGAGAGAGATTTTGGGTCAGATAACATTTCTAGTATCTAAAATCAATATGCTCTTAATTAAATCACCAATCTCCCAAGAAGATTCTGAAAGGCAGTAAACAATTTTTTTAACTAAACTGGCTTGAAGCCCAGAAAGTCAGCCAGACTAAGTGTGCATATGATGAGGCAAAAACAACAGAAGAACTTTCAAAAGCAACTAATGATTAGAATAGGGGAAGCATGGAGAAGGGTAGAGAGTACAGAGAACAAAAGAAAATTGCCAGTTTGCATCTTGCTTTGGGCCAGAAATCAGACACAATCACTTCAGAAGAATCTGTTTAGTGGTCATTGTTCCAGCTGCATAATTTAAGCATTTGCAAAGGTAAAGCAAGGACAGTCTAGACAACCTAACTTGCCTTTTATGGGCAATGAATGTTTGTGAGGACTCAAAAAATACAAATCCTCAGCAGTCAAACTTAAAAGCATCTTCAGAGCTGTGACTGCCCCCACCTTCCATGCTCACTCCAGCAAAATTAAATGAAAAGAATACGTGATTGTCGTTTTAATGCACTTTATCAGGACAGAGTCTAATATAAGTCTGAATTTACAAGATATGTGAAGGTTATGTATCTACACAACAGGAAATATGCAGAAGAAATATAGGAAATCCAACCCAGATTAGAATACAAATAATGGCCATTGGATCCCAAATCTTAATGTTTGAGTTTTATTAAAAGATAATAAAGGGCGGGGGATTTAGCTCAGGGGATTTAGCTGCTTGGTAAGCGCAAGGTCATGAGTTCAATCCCTGTTACCAAAAAAAAAAAAAAAGTTAATAAATAATCCATTGCTCTGTGCTAGTCAGATACATACAGCCCACAGTTTAATTGGTCCAAAGACTTCCCAGACCATTTCTGTCTCAAACTGAAGACATTTGTATTCAGAAAAGTTCATAGGTGTTCATTCAACCAATACTATTAAATAGAGACAGTTAGCCGGGCATGGTGGCTCATGCCTATAATCCCAGCACTCGGGAGGCTGAGACAGGAGGATCGTTGTGAGTTCGAGACCAGCCTGGGCTACAAAGTGAGCTCAAGGCCAGTCTGAACAGCATAGTGAGACCCTGTCTCAAAAAGACAAGGGCCGGATTCTAGCTCAGCTCCCTAAGCGCCTGCTTGGCAAGCACAAGGTCATGAGTTCAATCCTCCATGCTGCAAAAAAAAAAAAAAAAAAAAAATAGAAACAGTTTATTGCATCGCTTGCATCATCATGTATGAATACTCTAAGGCTGCTGACAGCCATCAGTAAAATAAACAGGGATCAAGGTGACTTTGGAAAAACATCATTAAAGTAAAATCCCACTTTATATTAGTCAAAATAGACTTCATTTTTCTGTTATAACAAATAACCCCAAATCTCAGTGGATTGATCCAACACAGTTTTCCTTCTTGCTCACACTAAAAGTTCCAAGTGAATGAGCCAATATTGCTCCACACAGTCATAGAAAGACTTGGGATGATGAAATCTCCACCAGCTCACAGCTGCACCATCTAAAACACGTGGTCTGGAAGGAGAGGGAAAGACCGAGGAATCCTACATACCATATGCTGCTTCTGCTCCTTCTTTACCCAGGATTGATACCATGGCTTCTTCCAACCACAGTGGGTTAAAAGTGCCCTGTCAGTTGTCCCTAAGAGGAAAGAACCTGGATATTAGAGTAATTTCAAGCATACCCATCAATGATCTGGAACTCTGGATGATTTCTGAGCACCATGTAGAAATAGGAAAAGATATTGAGAGGCAAAGCTAGGGATACACAACAAAAGGCATTAGTCATGGTCCAGAAGTCTCACATGAAAACCAAAGTCAACAAGAAGGGTATTCATAGAGCTGCAAGTGAAGAAATGAGCAAGCAACGAAGTCCTAAGATGTCCAAGTGGAGAAGGCAAACTGGTCATAAAGTTATTTTAACAGACTGTTTTTCCACAAAATGATATTTCCTCAGGATATTTTCCTACCCACCCCCCTGGGTATTTTAAATATGTCATTTGATATCTGACATGGCCCCTCTTATTGCTTAGACCTAAAATATTCTATAAAAGTCTCGCATTCAGAGGTGGTGCCTCAATAGAAGGGGAAGGTCACTGGGGTCATGACTTGGCAAAGTGTCTTCTCCTGTCTGTGTGGTTACTGACTGCCATGACATGAGCAACTTTTTTTTTTTTTTTTGGGTGCAGCACCAGGGATTGAACTCACAACCTCATGCTTGCCAGGCAGGCATTTGCCCCACTGAGCTAAATCCCTGGCCCTTGTCTTTTTGAGACAGGGTCTCACTATGCTGTTCAGGCTGGCCTTGAGCTCACTATGTAGCTCAGGTTGGTCTTGAACTCACAACAATCCTCCTGCCTCAGCCTCCTGAGTGCTGGGATTACAGGCATGCTCCACCAGGCCCGGCTCATGAGCAACTTTTCTATACCCACCCATCGATCATGATAATTCTGCCTTGCAACCAACCTACCATGCACTAAACCCAAGGAAACTGTGATCCAAAATAAACCTCTCCTACTATAAGTTGTGATGTGAAAGCTATTTTGTGCAAGTGATGATAAAGTGACAAATACAGAAAATCAGAGTCAGAAGCAAGAACATTGCTGTGACTATACCTGATCATATGGTTTAGAAACCTTTAGAACTGGTTTGTGAGAGGAGTCTGGAAAGGTTTGAAGATGCAGGTTATAGAAACCAGGTATGTTGTGAGTAGTGCTTGTTGTGAAATACTGGTCAGAGCTCAAAATAATGGAACACTGAGCAGAATGTGAATAGTAAAGGCAAAGCTCAGAAGGCTTCAGTTGGAAACAAAAACTCTATTGGCAGTTCTACTGGGAACCATGTGTGTTATGCTCTAGAAGAAAAATTGTCTACATTTTGATCATATGTTGAGATTTTTCAGGGGTCTGAGATGAAGCCAGAGTACTAATTAATTTGGCAGAGGAAATTTCAATGCAACCCAACATCCAGGCTGTGGCATGGGTACTGCCACCTGCTTTCCACCAAATTTATAGTAAAAATCAGGAGCAAAAACCAGAGCCCAATGATGTGAAACTTAGCCTGTAAAGTTGGGGCAAAGAAAAGTGTGGTTGAGTCAGGGATATGGCTCAGTGGCACAGCACCTTGCAAGTGCAAGGTCATTTGATTCCTGGTTTAAAAAAAAAAGTTTGGTTGCTAAAATTAGCATTAAAAAGAATCCAAGTAATTTGAAAATGTCAGGTTAATAGGAAAAATGGCTTGATGACATTTTAGAAATTGGCCAGATGCTACCCTTACCAGGCTCAGTGGTGGAAAAAGGTAAAGGTAAATGTTTTAGAAAGACTAATTTGAGAGCTCCAGGCATGCTGGTTGAGAAGGGTCACTCAAAAAACTGGCACCTTAGGATTTTTCTCACTATTCTTAGCAATCCAGGCACTCAAAGGTGCCTGCAGCCATGATCCAAGAGAGTCCAGCTACTGTTCTAGCTGGCAGCAGACCTTGGCGTTATCCTTGTGGCTTCTCAAACATGCAGAATGCAAGAATTCTAGCATTATAGAGGCTTCCATCCAGATTTCAGAAGACATGGGAGTCCAATTAGTATATTCCTGAGAGGCCAGAATTTAAAGCTGTGAGCAGTGAAGCTGAATGTACAATGGACCACAGGAAGCTGGAGATGCCAGGAATATGGAATGTCTGCTGAGGAAAACCACAGGCCACAAGTGAAGCCTGCCCAAGAGAGAAGCCAAATGGCACAGGGGCAGACTTGCCAAAGCCCTTTGGAGGTTTTTTTCCCCCCCTGGGTATTGAACTTACGACCTCGCGCTTGCCAGGTAGGCGCTCTGTGGCAGAGCTATATCCTCAGCCCCTCCTTTAGAATTCATGTCTCATCACCACCTGCCCCAGGTGCTGGGCACGCAGCTACAGAATTTAATGTTTGACCTGAGCAGTTTGTTGTTGTTGTTGTTGTTGTTGTTGTTGTTGTTGTTTGTCTTTTTGAGACCCACACTCTTGCCCGTGGACACCATCTCCTCCACTACCTGTGCACAAGACCCTTCAAAATCACATTTGGTAACATGCTGGCCATGGTTTCTTCCCGGCTGAGTTTAAGGTCCAGGGTGTGACATCTTCCCAGGCTTTGTCAGTGAGGTTGATACAGTGAGAGACATTGAAATGTTTCTTCCAGAACCCTTTCAGAGTGAAGGATGTCTCCTCGGAGACATTAAAACACCTGGTGAAGAGCGCCCTTGTGTACAGCTTCTTGAAGTTGCAGATCATTGGCTGGAACATGAGTTGCTGAAGAGGTGTTATGCTGCGGGGAAAGAACTTGACCTTTATGAAGTTCATACTCAGTGTCCATAACATCCACCAAGGCTGCAGGAGGGTGCCAGGGCATTGTCCATCGGAAGTGCCACCTATCAGGTCTCTTAACAGTGGGTGTGAACACCTCATGCAGCCATTCCACGAACACTTGCCTTTACCGCGGATTGAAGTCACGACCATGCACTTACCAGACAGGCACTCACACCACTGAGCTAAATCCCAGGCCCTTGTCTGTTTTGAGACAGGATCTCACTATGCCGTTCAGACTGGCCTTGAGCTCCCTTTGTAGCCCAGGCTGGTCTTGAACTCACAACGATTCTCCTGTCTCAGCCTCCTGAGTGCTGGGATTACAGGCGTGAGCCACCACGCCTGACTATGCCAGCTATTTCTTATTCAACTACACAAACAAAATTTTTTATACCTCTTCCAGCACTTGGATATTCTGCTTGATTAACATTGTTACTCCTTTTGCTACATTGGTTCTTTATTCTTTTTTTTTTTGTGGGGGGGGCAGAGTCTCCTATGTAGTTCAGATTGGCCTTGAACTCACTATGTAACCCGGACTGGCCTTGAACTGATGGCTATCTTCCTGTCTCAGCCTCCCAAGTGCTGTGATTACAGGCGTGAGCCACTACACCTGGCCTCAATGATTATTTTTTTCAAAACCTTACCATTCACTCTCTGAATGTTCTTGTCACCTTTGTTACCTCTCTGCATTTTCTTTTTACCACCCTGCTAACTCTGCACTTTCTTTGGAGCCATGCTGGATTGAATAATACTGTACAGTCCTGTATGTGCTAAAAAAAAATAAATAAATAAAATAAAATACACACAAAAAGCTTCACAGTGAGTGTACACTGGTCTGTCTGTGACCATGACCTCAACTAGAGGCAGCCACGACCACGTCAGAGCAGGGAAGATGGCCATGGTTGTGTTCATCACTTGATGTGGAGTTTGTGAAGAGAAGCAAAATTTTGCCAAATGCTTCTATTTGTGAAATTGTTCACGAATGAAAGTGTACTTGTTATCATGTGGCATGTTTTTATTAGAGGCACTAATAGCTGTTTATCTCGTTTCATCATGTAGGCAGATGTCTAGATGCATTCATTCCTTAACTATTGAAGCATCATGATATTATAATTCTATTCCTCTTTTACTTATTAGCCAGAATAAAAAGAAAGCTTCTCTTATCTACTCAGGAGTATAGTTCATAAAACAAAGCCAAAGTAAATGTTTATTTACTTTTTTATTATGTTTTCTAAATAAATTGTGTTATTATAGTGACCTACAATGTTCACCAACTAGCTGTTTTTTAGTGATGTTATGAACATGTAACCTTAAACATACTTTCTGTGGTTCAGTCTTTTAGAATTGTTATCTTTATCCATGCTCAAATCATCTCATCTTGAGCCAGGCAGGATAGCGTATGCCCAGAATCCCAGCCCTCTGGGAGGCTGAGGTAGGAGAATTGCAAGTTTGAGCCCAGGCCGGGCAACTTAGCAATTGAAGGAGACTTTGTCTCAAAATAAACAATAGAAAGGGCTAGGGATGTAGCTCAGTGCAAAGGCAGTGGATTCAATCCCTAGCACATGAAAAAAAAGTCATCTTTTCTTCAGCCAGTGGGAAACACTTCAAGTTGGCTACTAGATCCTTTGACGTGATTCTCTTAGGGTTTCGTGGTTTATATCTGATATAACAAGATGTTCCAAACATACCATGTATATTTTTCACTCTGGATTAGAACCAGCTATTTCTCTAAGGACCTCTGATTCCTTTTCATGGAAACTAGCATTTAGAGATCACAAGCTAATGTTGATTTCTGACTGACACTGGGCTGGTTATTGTTTTTAGGTGAAGTCCCTTATATTTTTCCTCTTTGTATGATGCTACCAATTAGACATACTTTTCAGACTTCTATTTTTAAGATGTTTTATTTTTTATTTTAAGAAAATATTTTAAATTCATTTTTATAACTATATCATTTTTCATGGTTCTCAAAATCAAATGCATAGGGCCTGGCATGGTGATACATGCCTCTAATCCTAGCACTCAGGAGGCTGAGACAGGAGGATTGCTGAGAGTTTAAGGCCAGCTAGGACTGCATAGTGAGACCCTGTCTCAAAAAAAAAAGAGAGAGAGAGAGAAAATAGTCTTTCAGAATAGTTTTTCTAGCATCATGATTCCGAGTCAGAGATCAGCAATCCATGACTCATGAACTAAATTCAGCCCATCATTTGCTTTTATAAATTTTATTGGACTATAATCATGATTATTTTTTACATATTGCCTATCACTGCTCTTATGCTAAAATGGCATTACAGCAATTACAACAGAGACCACATAGGTCTCAAGTCCTAAAACATTTATTATCTATACTTTATTCTATAATTTTCTCTTCTGTTGTTCAAAATTCTAACTTCTTTTTTGTGAAATTTGGCTTTGTTTATCTCTCTCACTTTATGAGGAATCTTCTCTCTCCCTACTCCACTCAGTTTGGTCTGCTCCCAGTAGTTCTTCCTCAGTATGCAGCTTCTGTCCTGAAAGAAAGTGTCAGCTGGTTGAAGAGTTCAGAAAGCTCACACTACTCCATCCTTTTCAGATCTTGTTACTGAACTCCCCTTTTGCTTGACTATAAATTGGAGCGTGCACAAATCCCTCTCAGGTTACACTGCTGTTTTCAATTTAGCCAATTGTGCTTTCCAGTGAGTACCTGTTGGTGATTTTGAGTCTACTTTTCTCAGATCTGTTAGATGCACCAATCCCTCATCCTGTGTAAATGCTGACACCATGCAGGTCTTACAGCGACTGGTAGTTTATTCTCATAAGCTTATATTTTGGGTTGATGGCAATACTTTTTCACTTGGTTTGTTTTGATTTTGCCAATAGGTTTTGGTTTTGCTATCCTAATGTTTATGGGTAATTCACGAACTAAAAAACAATTTCATAGGGCTGGGGATCTAGCCCAATGGCCTATGTGGCTGCCTGGCAAGCATGAGGTCATGAGTTCAATCCCCAGTGCCGCAAAAAAAAAAAACCAAAAAAAAAAAAAAAACACAACAATTTCACGGGCCGGAGATTTAGCTCAGTGGCATAAGCACCTGCCTGGCAAGTGCAAAGTCAGGAGTTCCATCCCTGGTACCAAAAAACAAAACAAAACAAAACAAAAAAGACAATGTCACTATTCCCTCCATCTTGCCAAAATTCCCAAGACTTATACTTTAAACCCAGACAAAGAACTATCTGGTTAAAATGCTAAACAGGAAAGGAACTGGGTTGTCAATGATCTCTTAGCTGTAATTTTCCATTCCAATAACCAATCTGCTCTTTCCAGAAACTAACACTTATTGTGCTTCTGTTATCTACCAGTGCTACCTGTCAGTTTATACAAGGATGAGCAATCTATAGTTCTTGTCCTCAAGGAGCTTACAGTCCAGTGGAGGAAGCAAATGTACATAGACAACTATAATACAGCATGGTCTTGCATTATAGTACAAGTCTACTGGCATCCAGAAGTAAGAGTACCTCGATGAGCTCTACGGATTATGACACGGGTTTCAGAAAGGAGGCACTGCTTGAGATGGGTGCTGACAGATGAAGGTTGAAGGCAGAGAAGATAAAGAACTTGTTCTCAGATGGGCACCCTGGCTTACTCCAATAATCGCAGCTGCTCAACACGAGGAGAGAATGAAGTACCCCTTTACAGGCAGAAAGCCCACATCGTTTCTGAGAGGTAAAAACTTAACAACTAAGGAAAGTAGAATTTAACTCGACCTCGACTGGCTCATACCGTTTCAGAGAAATAAAAACTTACCTTAGAAAAACAGAATGTAGCCCAACCTATTTGGCAACCCTGCTTTGTTCCTTTCTGCCCAATCACCCTTACCCACATCTCCTGAACCCAGAGCCCCAGACATATAACCCCAAATTCCCCTGGCCAGGGACCAACTCTAGATTCATGACCCAGGTGCATGGTCATCCAAGGCAATAAAACCTTCACTTTAAATTTTCTCTTGGGTTATCTTGTTGGTTTCACCACACTCTTCTTTGGCCCAAAATTCAAGAGGCTGAGGCAGGAGGATCACACATTAGAGGCCAGACTGGGCAACCTGGTGAGAATCTTGTGTCAAAATAAAAATAAATAAAATGAGCTGGAGTGTAGCTCCATGCTCAGTGGGCTCAATCCTCGCTTACACAGAAAAAATAAAAATAAAATAAAGTATTCTCTCATGACTGAAGAATTTCTCAGAGGCCACCTCTGCATTGCAGGAAGTTCCATGCTTTCTACCTGGGACAGGTTGGGGTGGGGTGGAACTCACTAAGTCAATGTATAAATGGGGTGAGGAGGAAGAGTTATGCTGGAATGGAAACTGTAGGGATGATACGGGGGATTCAGTTTTCCCATGTTGAATTTGCAGTGCCTTTGGGGATATCCAGATAGAATGCATCTGAGATATCCAGCAAACATCTGGAACTATGGCCTATACCTCAGGAAAACTAACAGGTCAATTTAACAATACACTAGCAGGTATACTAAAGGCTTGCAAATGGATGACATACCTTAAAGTAGGGTAAAAGAAGAATACAGCGTACCCTGTGATGAACTCACCACTATCTTTAAACCTACCAGCTATACTGAGAAGGGGCAAAGAAGTAACAGATGGCATGGCAGTCAAAGAAGGGGAGAGTTCAGAGAGCACATAGAGGGGCCAGGAAAATATCAACCGAAAAGTAAGGAGTAGTCTTTTCAACTAAGCATCCACTGGTGACTCTCACAAAAGCTATTTTGGTAAATTGATGAGGACAGGAGCTACATTTTAGTGGATGTAGCGTGAATAAGAAAGGGGAAGAAATGGAGATAGAAGAGAAAGAGGTCTTTTTAAGAAGTCTATCAGAGTCTAAATTGAGTATTATAGATTGTGTCCCATATGTAACATAAAATCAACCAACAAATAAATATGTATTGTGAGTTGTTTATGTGTAAACCATTGTGACAAATTACTGAGTGGAAGAAAACAATTCACATTGTCCTTACTATAAAGGATACGAGAGGACAGGAGAAAGTATGCAAGTTCATAAATGTACTTCTAAAACAAAGCTCTTCAGAAACCCTAAGTACTGTAGCAGATTAAATAAATCACTTTTAAGAATATGTTGGCTTTAGCTGTACCTCAGACACAGGATTACTATCAAGAACATGCAAAGAGGCCGGGGATTTAGCTCAGTGGCATAAGCGCCTGCCTGGCAAGTGTGAGGTCCTGAGTTCAATCCCCAGCACACGCGTGGGGCGGGGGGAATATATTGAAAAAAATCCGTCCTTCCGTATTTAAAGACCCAATCCAAAAATGGGCATCTGAGATGAACACACACAGAGGGAGAAATACAAACAGCACATAAATATATGAAAAAATGTTCAACATCGCTGGTCATTCGAGAGATGTAAATTAAAACAATACTGAGATTTCATTTCACCCCAGAAAGAATGGCTAGTATCAAGAAATCAGCCAATAACAAATGCTGGAGGGGCTATGAGGAAAAAACAAAACAGATGCCTAAGGTGACAAAGAAGCAGAAAGACCCTAAGTATCAATGTATACACCTGTCTTTTTCTTTCCTCTCTAGTGCTAAGTCCTGCCCAGTAATTATGAAGGGTTTGGATAGTGACACTGTGCCAAGATTGAATGCTGTGGCCCTGTGGAGAGGGTTCTCCACGTGCTCTGACAGGTGGCTCACAGCTGGAGGAGAATTAGGGAAAGCTTTTCCCTGCATCCTATTCCCCGTAGAGAAAAGAGATCTCACAGGATGGTGCTTGGATTTGGTGTTGATCAGTGACCAAGACCTCTGCAATTTGACCAGAGAATGAGCCTTTTTTGGGCAGGATGATGGACCTAAATAGCCTTTCAAATTTGATGCAGTAAAATGTACATTCAGCCTAAATTTTATAATAAACTTCTTTTCTTTGGTGCCTGACACCGGATGGCTGAGTAAATAAATAAGTTACAACCAAGTCTGTTCCAATGTTATGACTGTGGAATTTGAGATAATTCCTTTAATCAGCCATCTGGAGTGGAGTCTCCTTGGTGACTTGACCTAGAAGTGGTTATCTTTCACCACGACTTTCAGAGTCCTTTGGTGAAAAGAGATTTTCAGTATCAGTGAATATAAATTTAAGTTTTATTACTGAATTTCCTGGAGATGAATTAATGAAAACCTCTGGGTCCCATTTCACTGTGGATATAACTACTGACATTTAAGGATTGTTGAAGGATTTGGGATAAATACGTAAAGTTAAATCATTGTTTTAGTTTTAAAATAGAGACTTTCAAATAAACCAACTTATTAGAATTCAAAGGGAAGCTTTAAAACATAAACCCTAAATCCACAACTTTTTTCAGACTGCCAGATATTCTTTATCCTCCTTCCACATTAAAAATGTCAAGTACTTAGGAAGATTGTTCAATTTCTACAATTATTAAGAACTCAGGGATGAATATAGCCTTTATACAAACTATAATGACTGATTTAAAATTGCTAATTAGCAAAAAATCTTATGAACACAATAAGGAAACATTTGATTGATGACTGACGATTGATGGTGCGGCTCTTGAGGAAGCAGTTGCAGTGATCCGAGATCTTATTGCAATAAACAATGATCTATTCTACATCAGCAGTGTGGACTCCAGCTGCACATTAACATCATGGAGAGAGGGGCAATCAGAAAATACTGATGTCCGGGATCTGTCCTAGAGATTCTGATACAAGTGGTCTATGGAGCTCTATTGCTTTAAGATCATATATTTTTATAGTCACAGTTTTTCAAAACTACTCCCATCACAGCATTTGCATCTAGGTGATTCTACTATATATTCAGGTTAAAACCTTTGTGCCTAAGTCCATTCAGGCTGCTAAAACAAAATATCTGCTGGGTCTGGTGGCGCATGCCTGTAATCCCAGCACTCGGGAGGCTAAGACAGGAGGATCGTTACAAGTTCGAGACCAGCCTGGGCTACAAAGTGAACTCAAGGTCAGCCTAAACAGCATAGTGAGACCCTGTCTCAAAAAGACAAGGGCCAGGGATCTAGCTCAGTGGTGTGAGTGCCTGCCTGGCAAGCGCAAGGTCATGAGTTTGATCCCTGGTACTGCAAAAAAAAAAAAAAATCTTAACTTGATGGCTTATAACCACACATACAAAAGTTGTTTCTTACAGTCTCGAGTCTGGGAAGGACAAGATCAAGGAGCCAGCCAACTTTAGAAGTATGTGCAGAGACAGCCACCTCCTGCTTCTTAGCTGGTGTTTACTGTGTCCTCATATGGTGGACGGGGCAAAGGAGCTCTCTGGGGTCTTTATAAAAGCACTTATCCCATCCCCAAGAACTCTGCCCTTACAACTCAGTATCAGCTTTCCAAAGGTCCAGATCCTAATACCAATACCTCGAAGGTTAGAATTTCAACTTATTAATTTTAAGGGCACGTACACATTCAGGCAACAGTATTCCTGATCTAGATTAAGTGTCTAGCTTTTTACAGCACTGAACTCTTCTATATACTTGATATAAGCAATATATCAGGTATGCTTGTAAAATATTTTTTTATGGTCCTTTATTCTAAATCACTATTCTCTGACCTTAATGGTTTTGAAAATTCAAATTACTAAGCAAATATAAAATAGCATCTACATAGCAATTATAACGAGTAAAAAACACAAGTATGTGTAGAAATGAAGTATAGATGAACTGCAGGATGACTCTTAAATTTCTCTATAAAGTTGCTTGTAAGAGCCTTGGAATGAAG
>RJWT010003427.1:0-36509 GCA_004365215.1 Cuniculus paca | reverse complement strand
GTAAAAGTTAGTGAAGTTAAAAATATTAGAAAACTTTCCAGGATCTCAATTTCAGATATTCTGTCCACCTTTGATCTTTCCAGGTAGATTATTCTAGAAACTCCTCAGAAACAATTGATCTGGGAACCCCAACCAGTTCTTACCATCAGTGTTTCTGGCCTAGAACCTCTCACATTCTGTTAGGTCAATGTCTAGGTTTGATTCTAGGGTTCACCATTATAATCCTCACCTGCTTTCCAATGCTGTCTGCCCCACTACAATGTAAAACTGCACTACTTAACTCAGCTCTCCAACTATATGTATGTGCAGTAGGATGTTGGTAGAGCAGAATAGAGTTAAAACACTTCAAGTTCATGACGCAGTTCTTCCTGAGAGTTTTTAGACTCTAAAATGTTTCCCAAGTCAATTTCATCTCTCAGTTTCTACAACAGAAACTTGAAAACTTTTTGTCTTGCTAAACAGTTGTGATCCAGGCCATGTACCACTGTTGTTTTAACTGTGTCAGGGAAACTAATAGAAAATACAGTGATACCTTGGTTCACTAACACTTCTGTTGTGAGCAATTCAGTTTGCAAACAGAAATGCTAGGCAAAATTTCATTCCAAACTCAACAATGGGTGATGAATGCGACAGCAACCATCTTCATGAAACAAATTAAGTTCATTTACCAAGGTACCACTACACCTATATTCAACAGTGCATTAGACTTTTTGCAAACATTTTAAAATATGTGAATTTTTCTCACTAGTGCAAAGTGAAAATTTAAAAATCTACAACTTAATTCTATCACTTAATATATTAATTTTTAAAAGTACATCTATTGTCATACTAAAACATTCCTATTGGAACTTGGAAGTTAAAAATTTTTATATAAGTGCTTTCCTTTATGATAATATATTTTAATACACCAGTCTCCTCGGTGTATTAAAAGATTCAGGGTATACACAGACACAAATTTAATGCCTGGTCACTGATGACCTGACTTCTCAATACACAAACAGAAGAGTTTTTTTTGTTTTTATCCTATAACATCAATCCTTCTACTTGGTGCAATATCCTTATTATCTGCTTTATTTTCATTGCAATGAAAACTAAATATTTACTGCTAGGGATAAATTTTCTATTTGTAAGTGGGATTCTTTTCTTCTACCTATCTCCAATTGTATCATAATATTAATACCCTCCTCTCCTTTCTTCCTTTCTGTTTGCTGAAAGAAATACACCAGCAGTGAAGAACCCTTTTAATATCTCTCATATTCAAGATGCATAAATCTTGAAAAGAAATCCATATTATATTCTTCATCCATTTTTTATGAGGTTTTTATGACCAGATATTAAATAGTTATTTTTTTCTTATAACCTAACTTTTACACTAGAATATTCTCCTTGAGGGGACATTCTCTGTTTTATCTCTTGCTATCACTAAGCCTGGAACATGGTAGGAAATGCACTGCATGGAGGACTTACTGTTAAAAAAAGGAAACAGGAAGAGTAGACAGGAAAGTCTAATCTTTCCAGAATAAGATATGTTCACTAATTACAAATGATAGCATCAGAAAACTGTCTATTAACATGTCTAAAGTCCAGCAAAAATATGCCAAAAAAATACTATTCTAATGACAATGTACCATTTTGCTAAATGGCAAAATATTAAACTCCAGTAAAAGGATAAACAGAATTCATCATCAATAATGATTCTGAGAGACTATGTAGCAAAATTGGTGAATTACACAGTGTTAAAATACTTATAAATAGGACCAGCCTCATCCTTATTAGCATGTGGTCTATGAATCGAATGGGGTAACTTACACAGCAAGGCCTCAGGCAGAGTTTAATTTGTACTCTTTTCATCCTGCAATTCTTGTTAATTTTTGAACAAAGCACTCTACATTTTCTTTTATACCCTCTATGTACTAGGCTTATTGGAAAATAAAAATTTCCATACTTAATTTATGTGGTCTTCTTATAGCTAGAGAAATATAATGGAGATTTTTTTTTCGTATTTGTATTATTTATGTACTAGATGTGAGGATGTTTTTGGCCATTTCTAAGTTTACTTTTGTAAAATAGTTTTACAGTATTTTATTTCATAGAAAGTACTGATAAATTTGTCAGGTAATTAAAGTATTACTTAAAATAGATTTATTCAGACATTATTTAGACATTTTCTATATATCCAAAAGGAAATTTAGTTATTAACAAAATTAATATTAACATCATTAATAGGTCAAGCTTTTATCTAAGACTAAAGTGTTCAAGAGTTTAAATTACTAAACATAACTATATTTCTAAGATAGTGTTGTTTGTTGCAGAAATAATGTGCCTCTTCACACGCAAAAGTGTGAACTACCTTGGTAGTTTACTGGATGTCTAGGTGGACATGATTCAACAGTGACTTTTTTTCTATTCCAGAGAATGTTGCTTATTTTAGAAATGTTAACCTAAACTACAATGGCATTAAGTATATAGATCCTTCCCAAACTCTAATATAGTTTAAAAACTATCAAATGAAGCTATGAAAGTTAAAATTTTAACACTGTCAATCAAGTTGCAAAAGAAACGAAAGAAAAAAAACTCAGATTTAACTTTTGAATATCCACTAACTTTGCGTTGTTTCCAAGATTTAGCTGGTACAAATTGTGCTTCTGGCCCGGAACATCACCCAACATCAAAGTGTCTGCCTGGCAAGTGCAAGGTCCTGAGTTTCATTCCAATACAAAAAAAAAAAATCAAATTTTACTGCTATAAACATGGGTGAACATATGTCACTGTGGTATGAGGTTTCCAATTCTTCTGGGAAAATACCCAGAAGAGGAATAACTGGATCGAATGGAACCTGACCTCCAATCCTAGATTTTGAGGAAACTCCACACATGATTTCCACAGTGGCTGTACCCATCTGCACTCCCACCAACAGTAGAGATGGGTTCCTTTTACCCCACAGCCTCACCAGCACTTGTTATTGGTTGATTTCTTGATGATGGCCATTCTTTCTGGATTGACATGGAATTTCGGTGTTGTTTTAATTTGCATTTCCCAAATGATCATCAAAATGACTTATACAGAATCATTCCCATAAAAAATGCTTTGGACACTACACATGACACAAAAAGTAGCTCACATTTAGTAAAAATTTCTCCAATTGTAGGGCCCATTGCATAATTGGTAACGTAGAAATGGAGCATCCAATGTCAAAACATTATTAAAATTTTAGACTATTAATGGAACAGAGCAGTAATATAAACACTGAATCTTTCTGAAGGCAGAGTTATTTGCAACTACACTCAAAGATGTTGGTTATGGATGACAAATTCATACGGAAATTTCTTGCTTTAATTTTCCATTAAATCTCATCAAATGCTTGGAAATTATTAAAAGTGTGGCTTCTGGTATGGATTCATCTGCTTTTCCTTATAGATTATCTGTCTAAAGTTCATAACGAATTTGACTAATTCCTAAAAATTGTAAAATAGGAAGAAAATGCTCAAATGGAAAAGGGAACTAAGCAGGGGGAGAGGAAAATGAATGAAGGGAACGAAAACATGAGAAAAGGAGGATAAAATGAAAACAGAGCTTTGTAAATGGAGAGAAGAGGGAATGAAGGGAGGGGAGGAGAACGGGAAGAAAGAGAATCAAGTTACATCATGTACAGGTACAAATTCACTATTAATGAATGTGATCATTACGTGTATCAAAATGTTACCAATAAACTGAAAATTAAAAAAGCAACATCATGTTTTCTGAGTGCTTTGCTATTCCTTATATACTTTTATGATTCATTGTATGGTGTCATGTGGATTTTGTTTGTGAGATTAAACTGAATATGACATTTGCTTAGCTTCAAATTTTCAGCATGGCTAAAACATGTCAAATATATTACTGGAAGATTTCACTTAATGGTTTTAAACAAATTTAAAAGCCAATAAGAGCTCAAAGGAAAAAATGATCAAAGTAATCAGAATTTCTAAAAATAATATTTAACTGGATCCTGATGAATGAAAAAAAAAACTGGATCCTGATGAAAGGCAGCACATCACAGGGAGTTAGGAATCCTGAAAAATAAGTAGAGGATTTAAACTCTGAAATGATAGAACACAGGTTCGTGGACACTTACTAGATTGTAGAGTAAGGAAATTTCCTGACAACAGCAGTGTGATAAGAATAATCATTTGAGAGCAGACACCATCATGAAAGCAGAAACCAGTTTGGAGAAGGATGAAGCAGGGTATATGTAAGGGAGAAAATGCAATGTTCCAGATGGCAAACTGTTAGATTTATAGATTTGAGTGTCTGAGAGAAAAGAGAGAAATGTAGAGATAATGATAAAACAAACTCAGTCTCCACAAATAAATATAGCAAAGCTTGGTCGAATATATATAGAAGCAAATATTAAGATATTTTAAAGGTGAGATTGAAGGAATGATTGAAGCAGAAATTCCACAAACCAGAAAATGTTATAGTGAATCTACATGATTCACTGTAACCAAACAAGTGTAAGGACTTTTAAATGTTTTCTCAAATGTTCTTGAATGACAGAAGTGCCTGCCTGGCATGTGTGAGGTTGTGTGTTCGATCCCCGGTAAGAAACAAACAAAAAGAAAGTTCTTAAATGAGTTTGAGCACTAGCTTAGTTGTACCATTCATAGCAATAAACAGTATGGCCACTGAAAAATTATCATTCATATATATACATATATGTATATGTATATATATGTATGTTTTTAGTTCAACAACCAGTACTTTAAAATTAATATTCCATAAAGTATGCATTGCTTTACTTTTAAAGTGCTAAAGACAATATATAATATGTATTTTTAAATTAAAGAGAAGGCAATATGGATCTTTAGGATATAAATAAATTGGATTTAGGTGTAATGAAAATATAAAAGAAAAGAAAATCAATGTAATTTAAGAGTAATTCATGGTTGTGTGCTCAGAGCTTTTTGCTCTTAAAATATTTCAGTTGTTAATTTTGAATTCCAAAAATTATCTTTTTAAATTTTGTATTGATTGTCAAAAAATAAATATTGACATATAATAAATATGTGTGAAAAAACTGTGCCTCATTAAATTATACTAGTTCTTTTCAAACAATTATATTCTAATTAAAATGCATTGTTCACAGAAGACTAGAAATGTGTGTATGCTGTCTCTTGACATACATCAAAGATTCTACAATTTATTCAGCCCTTAGTGATATGTTTTGATGACTCTTTACATTTCAGTCATAACATTTTTCTAAAACACGACCGCAATTACTTATCAAAAAAGCCCTAAAATATTCTTTACATATGCTGAATCCTGCCATTATGCTGATTTTAGAAAGATTTTAAACATGAGGCATTTTAATAATATTTTAAATTGTGCCTTTTATCAACCTTGCGACAATCACAACATAAAATATAAAAATGCAAAACAGAAATGAAGTATTAAATAGTCTGCTAAGACTTTCAAGAAGTATTAGAGAAGAGCATTGTTAGAAATAATTATTTTAATTAAAGGTTATTAGAAATAATTGCCCAGGTCAACATAACGACTCTGTGTCAAGGAATCGCAGCACTGAGATCTAAGGGCAGCCAGGACATGTGCAATGCTCTTCCTATTTTAAATAAAGCTCCATATGCCTTACATTTGAGAACTCTCATCAGGAGCATACTGCTTGGCTTCTAATGTCATTATGTGGCAGAGGACGAGATGGGATTTCGGAGGGAGCCAGAGCCCAAACTATTTAGAGCTTTATAGAGTAAAGTCAACATCTTTGAATTGCAATTTTAAGCAAATGGGTAGGCAGTGCAGGCTGTGGAAAATTGGTATTATGCACTCCCTGTGGCTTGTACCACTTAGTTGCTGAGCCGCAGAATTTAGCCTTTGTAGAGGCTTCTGTGTGGTACTGAAGACTGGGACTACACTAAGGAAAGTAAAGCCGATGTTCATCCAAGCATACATTCAACCCAAACTTTATAATCGTTTGGGTGAACGCAGTGTACAATCTTGGGGAAAAGTTCAACAATTATACTGAGAAAAAGTTGCAAGTAGGAGGCCTCACCCTCCATTAAATTCTGCTTTCACTAAACAATTTTTACACGAACAGCTGTTAAAGAGATAAATGCCAACATGTAGATTGTGCTCACTGTCAAAGAAGAATTGATTCATCTTTATGAAAAGAAAAATAATCCTATGTATCATAGGGCCTCATAAGATGAAACTATTTGCGATCACTATTTTATAAATAGACTCAGTGTAAGTTCTCTATTTGGAATGTACAGATTTAATCTTGAGTAAAATCACAATGTTGTATATGGTTAAGTGAGCTCAAAAACCTTAAGCAAAATAATACAGAATTTGGCATACTTCTAGCTCTATGCTGCTCTCATTTCAGTCCATAAATTCTAACATTAAATCTGTATTTTCTATCAAACTTCTCTACTCTCAAACTACCCTCTCTGAAATTACCTTTTGCATCAAATAAGCACTTTTCTTCACACACAGCTTTATTTGAGATTGAATAAATATAAATACAGTACTCTCTGAGGTTACTGACATTTTAAACCCAAATAATTGTTTTAGACTGTATGAGTTCTAGGAAAAGAGATTTCAGAGACCCCAGTGTGCAACACTTTCTTAGCTCCTCTTTGTGAAGGCGCTGAACAGAATATTTAGTCAAGTTTCACTGGGTAACTCAGCTAACTATTTATAACAATTTTGATTCACTTTTCTTATACATTTTTATAAAAGTTGTCTTCAAATAGACAACTACAGTGTATAACTACATGAGATGTCATAAACATTTGAAGTGTTCACACCAAATTAGTAAAAGATGATAATATTATTCAGATAAAGTTAATTGTCTTTGATATTATTACTGTTTAAAAAAAACACAGTGCAAAGGTAATAGGCAAGCTCCAGCGTCTGTTCCACACCAAAGAGGGGAGCTTCTCGCCATCGCCCCTGTTCTTGACAGAATAGCTCCCAAACTTTAGTTGTTTTAGCATCATATGCAAAACATGACAGATTCAAAAAATATGAATGTATTGCATTACTGCTGAGTGAGTAGAAGATAACTTTGTCAATTCATCCAGCACTTATAAGAAAGTGGTTTCTAAGAAAGAAAAACGGCAGAGTAAAAGCCAGAAGTAGACCATCAACCCTCAGGGACCTGGAATTAGATACCGAGAAAGGAATAGCTTAACAAAGAGAAAGAAAGGAGCTCCAGAAATCAAGAAAAAACATGAAAAAACTAGAAATCATGGAGAAATTGTAAACAGTTAAAACAAGATAGACAGAAGAATGAAACAGTTCGGAACACTAACTCAGCTACCAGGCCTTAAGGGGGCATGTATACAGACAGGAAATACACCCAGAAAGAATCTTGCAGACACAATGACAAAACAATGGAAGAGCAGTTCTACCCCTAGAAAATGGCTACACTTATTGTAAGTTACAAATATAGTGCAAAGAGGCTTTACTCTGGAGGTGATGCCCTCTTCATGGTTGGTCAGCAATAAAGACAAAAATTCACTGCAGCTCTCCCAGTGTTTTGCAATGATATAATCAGGAGACATCTTGAAAAGGAGTGTACTGTTTATGATTGACCTATTCTGGCAAACACATGACAGGGTTTCTGGGGGTGGGCTAGTAAAAACCCCCTGAGAGGATTAACCAGCAGTGAGCTCAGGCCATCCAGGACACAATGGTCCTGCCTCCGTTATGAAAAGCCAGGCTAGCTGCATGTGGTTTTCTGAGATAACTGGGTCTGAAAGTGCTGAGATTGAGCACAACAAACTGCTTGGCACCCACCCATTGCTCCCTATCCAGGATGGATGGAAATAGTATTTTTGCTTTCCTGTTCAGTAGATGTGATGAGAAATACACTTCAATTTTGACTTTGCCACATTCTGGGGAGTGCTGGCTTTTATTTCATAAACACAGGCTGCAAAAATAGTCAAGGGTAGCTTAGGACATATGTAAAAGCACAAAAACCAAACAAAACCACTGGAGTGAAAGCAGCCTTAGACCTGACCAGTGGGCGGACCCTGGCAGAGCTCAACGTTCATACAGTAAAAAGGGTGTGTGGAAACTTAATAATTCCAGCTTCTTGCTACTATCCCTTCCCTATATCTGGTAGATTTCAATACCGCATACCCTGGAAAGAAACTTTTCATACATATACCTTAATGCAGAGGTAGTTTTGGGACTCATTTCTCTATTTTTTGTGCGTTATGTTTTGGTTTGTTTCTTCTTCTTTTGCTCTTTGTTTTATTCTTTCTTATTTTTTCTATTCCTTTTACCAATTCTATTTACTTTCTTTTACTCTTCATTGGATTTTTATCTGACTTTCTCTCTTGTTTTACACCTTTTCTTTCTTTTCAAGTTTTACTTCATTTATTTTTTATTCTCTACTTCCTTTATTTTTATTATGATTAATATTAAGCTTTATTTATTTTTATCTATTTTGTTTGCTTTATGCTGGTATTGCTAATTACTTTTTATTGTTAATGGTGCCATAGCTTTTGCTCTTAGTTGATGTTTCCTGCATGTCTATATCTGCTACTCTTCATATCTACATTACTTTTGCAAAACTCTTTTCTAATTTTAAGAATTTTAAAGTTGGAGATTTTATTGTCTTTTATGGTATGTTGATATTCAGTTCATCATTGACTTTATGTTATTGCAGATTTCTATTCTTAATCATAGCACAGTTGTTCTTTTAATTAGATTTTATCATATACCAATATCTGGTTTGCCTTTATGTCATAATTACTTTAGCCTGTTTTCTTCTTTCTGATCTGGGTGTAGTAAGCAGATTAGCAATTGAGCCCAGAAAAAGATTGGACCCTAAAATATTACACTGAGTAGTTTAAAGTAGCTTGAAAATGGGTATAAACAATAAACCATAACCAAACCCAGGACATATTGCAAAGAGACAGAATCTAACTGAGGAGATCTTTATAGTAGTGGAAAAGTTTTCCTACTCTAATTGATCTTCAAATCGTAGACAAAAACATCTTAAAGCAAGGTAGAAACATCCTAAAACAAGGTAACAATATGTCCTCAAAAATCCTTATCTCCCCATAAGCTGGAAACTGAACTAGAGAAAAATATAGATAAGAAACAAATGAACAAACAAAAAATGATTAAAATGTGTGAAGCAAAAAAAAATATATAAGCAAATCCACAGGATATTTGAGCTTAAATAAGATTTAAATAAAAGATCTAATTAATAAGATATTCAGTGAACATAAAAAATAAATAAGTTAACTGAATTAAGCAAGTCAATAGAAGATATGAATGATCATTGTGTTAAAGAATAAAAATTATGAAAATAAATCAAGCAAAAATTTAAAGTACAAAAAAATTCAATGGAAAGTATGGGTAGCATATTTGACTGTTGTTAGGAGAGTGTTAGAACTTGAAAACAGATCTTGTGTTCAGTGATAGACATATCCCTAGACATATATGAATAATCAAAATGGAACAAAGAAGATATAAAATCTCAAATTAACTACTAACAGGAAGTGAAATAGAGGCAATAATAAAGTAATAAAAATCCTATCAACTAACAGAAGCCCAACACCAAAGATTCACCACAATTTCTGAGAAGATCTAATACCAGTACTCTTCAAACTTGTGTTTAAATAATGAAGTGAATTTTGCCAAATTCATTCCTGGAAACAAAAATACCTTGTCACCAAAACCAGATATGTACTTTTAAAGAGAGAAACCCCAAGCTAATCTCATTGCAAAAGTTCTCAAAAATATATCCACAAACAAACCATTAAAAGATCATAAATTGTAACCAAGTAGGTTTTATCCTAGAATGTGATGTTAGTTCCACATATATGTTTCAAAAAATGTATATACCACATAAACTGAACCACAAACAAAAATTACATGATCATTCCAATAGGTTCCGAAAAAAACTTTAATCATGTCCAAATTCCATTTATGATAAAACTCATGAAAATAAGTAAAAGATCTAAACTCTAAATAATACAACCCATTTGTGACAAGTGTACTGCCAACATCATACTGTATTGGGAAAAAATAAACCATTCCATGTAAAATCAGTAATAAGGCACATTTTCCATTCTCATAGTTTCTGTTAAATATAATACTCAAAATTTTGCCAGAGTAATCAATTAAGAAAAGGAATAAAAGGGGCTACATATAAAGTAAAGGAAGAAATAAAACTATTCCTTCCTACATATGACATGATCCACTGCAAGTAAACATCACCAGAAGACTCTTACAACTAATAAGTTCACCAAATGAGCAACTTACACAATCCATACACAATAATCAATAGTATTCCTGTACACTAACAATGAACCCACTGGGGAAAAAATATCATGAAAACATTTTATTGAGCAATAATCTTTAAACTTGAATGCCAAAGAATTAATCTAATCAAGGAAGAGAAAAACTTCTATGCTTAAAATTGTAGTACTGAGTAATAAGAGATTGAACAGGACATCAGAAATGAAAAAGGCATTCCTGGTTCCTGAATAGGTAGAACGAACTTTGTCAAACTGTTCATATTAGCAAAAGTGATATACAGATTTAAAGCAATCTAGATCAAAATACCAACAACATTCTTCACTGAACTAGTAAAAGCAATTCAACAGTTACAAAGAAGAAAATGGAAATATAATCTCCTCATCTCATTTTGCTGGGCTTCATGTCAATCATATCTGTAAAGATCCCCACAGAAACATAGAAAATTGCTCTACTAACCTGCAAAATTTTTCTCAGTACAGTTAAATTTATAATCAACCTTAATGTTTATTTCTATGGTCCTCATTAATGATTCAACATGAATAAGAAATTAAAGAATGATAATGACTAAAAATGAACAAGCTCAGAAAATGAGGCCCAAATTAATGGGAGATAGTAATTTATTTTTTTATAAGACAGGAGCAAACTCTGAAAAACCTGGAGTCAGCTAAATGACTCTTGATAGTCTACCATATTTTTTAATAAAAGTGGGAATTTAGGGATCATGCAGATAACTTGGGTCTTGTGTAGCTGTCTAGTGCCATTAGTGCCATTCCCTAAGAGCGCACATGTAGAGTACTTGTGTTTCTTCAAATTACTGGAAGAATTTATTATTTTTGCTGTTCATTTGTTTGATCGATTTTGCTATTTTTGGCAATACAGGTCATTTAACACAAGATCCTTACAATGAGCTAAGTATTGTCCTTATATTTTGTTTTACTTTTAATTTAAAGAGATGGTGTCACCAATCTGCTAAATTGCCAAACCTTGACTAACAGTTGAGATCTTCCTGTCTCAGCCTTCCTAAGTGTTGGGTGTCTATGGCCAGATTTGAGGATTATTTTATGAAGACTAAATCTATTCTGACTTTGCACTTTAAAAGCTAGATTAACTAGAAAATTACATAGACTCCTGGCTTTGAATCATTCATTGAGGACTGAGGAAATATAAATTCTCCAGACTTTAGACCCTTAGGACAAGAAAATTCTGTTCACCACTGATTTCCACAGTCAAAAAAGGATTACTCCCCAGTGTTCTATAGTTCAGTAATCTGATAATATACATTTCATTAACTGTATTTTTTTTTGCATTCTTTCTTTCCTCATATTCTGTGAGTGATACCTTGAATTTCCTCTTAAAAAATGCTTATATTCCAATCACATTCCCAGAAAAGGTAGACTAAAATAATATGCAATATATTAAGACATAATTTTATCAAAAGTAACTTCAGTTACAAGCATTTGTGACACCATCATAAAACTTTTAGATGCCTGGCTTCCAAAACTGCATGTACATATTTGTATCCACTTCCGTACAGACATGCATTTATGTATTGATTCATTTAGTGTTTACTGATTGGAAACAATAATCCAGGCCTTGTTAAGCTAGGTTTCTTGTATACAGTAAGAAAAATGTCTTCTAAAGCAATGCACTAATATGCTTTTAAAAATATAATACCATTTTTTTCACATATATACTAACATGGGAACCAGGGTACTATGGACTCCATGTTCAAAATCTTTGAAGCGAAGTTAGAGATGTAGATTTGAAGTACAAGTTTCAAGCAACACCAGATGAACTATAGATATTAAGCTAAATAATGGACCAATAAGAAAAATAGTTCATATAGTTAGTGCTGTCCCTAATTGGGAAGAAAAGTTACCAAGAAATTATAATGCATGCTGGTTTAAAAAATAAAGAGGTGGGTAATTTAAACAGTAGAGATTACTGCAACGCAAATATGTATACTATAGCCTGATTATCTGGCCAATGTCTTGGAGACTGAAGCATTGATGTGAGAACACTTGACACTGACTCTTATGACTGGTCTTCAGATGAACTACATCTCTCCTACTCCATCCAAACTGAGTCTGCTCCATAACATCAATTAACCAGCAGTGAGTGATGAAAGTAATGCTAGCTTACCCCACTTGACAAAATGTCTTCCAGTTTCATCCGTGCTGTAAAAAAGGCAGGATTTCATTTATTTTATGGTGAATCACATTCTATTATATGTGTTTGCATATTCTCTATTTTCTTTTGCTATTCATTCACTGGTGGAGATTCATTGGTGGAGATCCATATTGATCTCATGTATTGCATTCTTGATAACTATAAAAGGAGTGGATGTTATGAGCTTTCATTAGAAAAACAATAACTACATACAAAATAATTTGATATTTAGCTGGATTTTAAATGTTTCAAAATGTGTGTCTTACAACACAATTGTAATGAGGTACCTTAATATCACACTGTCACAAACGAATAGATCAACTTAACAAAAATTCAACAAAGATATATTAGAATTAAACCAAACCTGTGAAGAACTGGACTTGGTAGATGTCTACAGAGTGTACTACTCCAAAACATCAGAATACACATTCTTCTCAGCTGCACATGGCATATTCTACAAAACAAACCATATATTACCTGACAAAACATGTCTAAATGAATGTAGAGGAATTAAAATCATCTCACGCATACTAGCGGAACATACAGCAAGGAAACTGGAAAACAACGACAAAGGAAATCACGAAAACTGCATTAACACATGGAAACTAAACAACAACTTTCTGAACAACCCATGGTTCCAGATGAAGTTAAACAATGCATACAATTAAACAATAATGCTCATACAGAGCAAAACCTATGGGATGCAATGATAGCAGTCCTAAGAGGTAAAATTATAGTGATGAACTCACACTTCAGGAAAATAGAATGAGCTCAAATAAACAAGCTAATGTTGAACCCCAAAGCTTAAGGAAAACAAGACCAAAGCAAATCCAAATCTCATATGATGGAGGAAACTATAGAGAAAAGAACAAAACTTAATGCAATAGAGAATAAGAAAACAATATAAAGAATCAAAGAATCAGGAAGTTGGTTCTTTGAAAGAAAAATTGATAAACCAGTAGCCAATCTCATCAAAAAGAAGAAAGAAAAAACACAAATTCAAGCAATTATGAATGGAAATGGGGAACTCACAACAGATCCCACTGATCCAGGAGATCATCAATACCTAATGTGAGAATATGTATTCTAAAAAGATGGAAAACATAGAAAAAATGGACAGATTCCTACACAGAATCAAACTGGCAAAACTAAACCAAGAAAATATAAAACATGTTTTTAAGTCCAATAATGCTTTTATTCTTTGATTTCAATAGTTTTGGTCTGTTTTCTATTATTTGATTGCAATATGTGAAAAGGTATGGACAGCTATTTTATTTTTTATTTTTTTTAAATTTTTTTTTATTTTAAAGAGAAAAAAGCAATACAAAACAGAACAAAGCAAACTGGAGCAGAACAATGCAAGTAACACATGACCTCACAACAAGACAACAGGAAATCAACAGTGGCTAGATAAGATCTCTTGTTTTCTTCTTAATAGTTGTCCATACCTTCACACACAATATAATCCAACAAAACAAAATATATAAAACCAAACAAAACAATAGAATGAGAGCATTATGGGACTTCAAAACAAGACAATAGGAAGTGAACAATGGCTTCCATAGTGTTTCTTGTTCTCTTCAAAATAGCTGTCCATACCCTCATACACAATGAAATCAAATAATAACAAAACAGACTAAAACCAATCAAAACAAAAGAATGAAATCATCACAGGACTTCAAAACCAGACAACAGGAAATGGACAATGGTTACTATAATGTCTCTTTTTCTTCATTATAGCTGTTCATACCATCACACATAACAAAATCAAACAAAACAGAACAGAATAAAACCAATTAAACAGAAGAATGAAAGCATTATATGACTACAAAATGAGATAATAGGAAACCAATCATGATTTCCATAATACATCCCATTATGTTCAAACTAGCTGCCCATACCATCTAGCACTGTAAATATCTAACAAAGCAAGACAGAACAGAACCAAACCTACCAAAATTGTGAAAAGATTACAATAGTTCAAGACAAGATAATAAGAAATTAACATTGGTTACCACCTTCTTCTTCTAGGTGTTTCTTCCCCTATCATTTTTATACTAACTATTGTGTTTTTGGATCCCACTAACTCCTGTTTTTTATACTAGTGTTCAGATATATGAGTTCAAACTGTTTCACCCATGAACATGATTTCCAGTTGCAGCCAAAGAACCTCAAGATTATCCTACTTTGTAGCTGGGGAGCTGTCCATGGTATGAAAATGCCATATCTTTCTTATCCATTCTGTGGTTGTTGGGCTAATTATCTATGCTTTTTTCTGGTCTTCTGTCACTTGGATCAATTGTTTTCACCCTTTTGATTTTCAGTCTATGAATTTCCTTTCTCATTAAATGTGTTTGTTATATACAGTATATTAATGGATCCTGTTTCTTGATCCACTCTCTCTGCATTTCACTTAATTGTTGAATGGAGGCCATCTACATTACTGGTTACAACAGGATACATTGATTTGTCTCTGCCATGCTATATCCCTGTTGGTGGCCCTCTGCTTTGCCTCTTCATTCAATTGCCTGTCTTGTTTATTGATCCTCCTCTGCTACTGTTCCTGGAACCAAGGTCATCTTTATCTCTCTCTAGAGTACCCTTCAGCACTTTCCCTGGGGTTAGTTTGGTGGTCACGAATTTCTTCAGTTGTTCTTTGTCATGGAAGTATCTTATTTATCCACCAATTTGGAAAGATAGTTTTGCAGGGTACATCAATCTGGGTTGGAAGTTGTGTTCTTTCAGGATTTGAAACACTTCACTCCAAACTCCTCTTGACTTGAAGTTTGTCATGATTCTGATTGGTTTTCCTTTATAGGTGATCTGTTTCTTTTCTCTCACAGCTTTTAATATTCTGTTCTTGTGCTGAATTTCTGGGATCTTGATTATTATATGTGTGAGTATAGATTTATTTTGATTATGACTAGTTCGACTTTCATATGCCTCACTTAACTATATACCAGATACTTTTCCCATGTGTGGAAACTTTTCTGCCATTATTTCTGTAAATAGTATTTTTATTTCATCTCTGTTGACACCTACTTCTTCACTGATGTCTATCACTCTTAAATTATTTCTCTTTGCATCATTGTGGAGCAATTGAATTGTTCCATATTGTTTTTTAATTTTGAAAAGAATACATCCAAACAAAATAAAACAGAGTAGAGTCAATAACAACAAAACAATGAACATGGTACAAGACTTCTAAACAGGGTAAAAGGTGATCAATAATGGCTACAATAATGCCTCTTGTTATCTATAGTATAACCGCCCATACCATCAGGGATAAATAAAATAAAACAAAATAGAACAGAATAAAACCAGTAACAAAACAAAACAAAGGAAAACAATGAAAGCAATACAGAACTTCAATATACTAGTAAAACAGCAGTGGCTACCATAATGTTTCTTGTTATCTTAGAATAGTTGCCTAAACCTTCAGACATAATACAATCAAACAACACAGAATAGAGTAAAATCAATCAAAACAAAACAATGAAAGCAATACATGGTTTCTAAAGAATATAATAGGAAATTCTCAATGGCTGCAATTATATATTTTGTTATCTTTAAAATAGCTGTCTATGCCATCAAATATAATAAAGTCAAACAAATCAGAATAAAATGAAACTAATCAGGACAATGAAGACAATATGAGTTTCAAATCATGATAACAGATTAACAGTGGCCACTTCCTTCCCTTTTTAGATAATTCCTCTCCTTTGACTTTCCCAATATGTACTGTGAATTTTGGATCCTACTAACTCCTTTAGTTTGTTCTACTAGTGAGACAACACAAAATTCACCCATGTGACTCTGAATGATTTCATCCATGAGCACGATCTCAAGTTGCCTCCATCTACCTACAAGAGCCTTGAGGTTATCTTCCTTTATAGCTGAGTAGGTTTCCACCACATAAAATGCCATGACTTTCTTATCCATTCTGCAGTTGATGGGTAAGCTATCCATACTTTCTTTCCAGCTCCCTTTCACATAGGGCATTGTTCTCTCTCCTTTAACGTTCAGTCTTTGAATTTTCTTTCTAGTTAAATGGATTTCTTGTACAGAGCATATTGGTAGATACTGTCTCCTGATCCACTCTGCCTGTGTTTTTTTCTATTGGTGCATTGGGGCCATATACATTATTGGTTATGGCCCTCTTATGCTGCACTGTCTCTGACATGCTATTTTCCTGCAATTCTCTAGTTTTCCCCTCCATTCAGTCGACTGCCTCTCGCTTGATGGTCCCTCTTTGCCATTGTTCCTGAGACCATGGTCTTTTTATCTCTCTCTAGAATGTCCTTTAGCATTCTTCGTAGGGTTGGTTTGGTGGTCATGAATTCCATGAGTTGTTGTTTGTCATGGAAGTATCTTGTTTCTCCATTAATTTTGAGAGAAAGTTTTGCAAGTTGGAAGTTTTTTTCTTTCAGGACTTGCAATACTTCACTCTAAATATGCTTGACTTGATGGTTTGTGTTGAGAAGTTTTCTGTGATACTGATGGGTTTTCCTTTATAAGTGATCTGTTTTTTTCTCTAACAGCTTTTAATATTTTGTTCTTGTATTGAATTTCTGGAATCTTGATTATTATATGTCTGGGTGAGGATTTGTTTTTGTTATGGCTAGCTGGAGTTCTATATGCCTCATTTATTTGTCATTTCATTTTCCCATGTTGGGAAGTTCTCAGAAATTATTTCTGTAAATAGAGTCCTGATGCCATCTGTGTTGATCCCTGCTTTTTCATTCACAGCTTTAATTGTTAAGGTATGTTTCTTTGAGTTGTCTTGCAGCCGTTGAATTGTTTCTTCCTGGTTCCTTGTTATTTTTAAAAGTTCTTTCCATTCATGATCACAAGCTGCAAACCTGTGTATAAAGTTTGAAAGTCTATCTTCAATTTCCTTCAAATGTTTTTGCCAGCTTTCAATGGAGCTTTTAATTTCCTGGATATCTCCTTGAATCTGTTTCATGCATTCTAAATCTCCCTTATTTTGTTCATTCATGGTTTCCCTCATTTTCCTATACTCCTCTTTTTTTTTTATCTCTGTCTTCTTTAGAGGTGCTTAGCAATTCTACTATGTTTTTCATTTGTTCTTTTACCTGGGGAAAGTATTTCTGTTCTAATTTCTTTTATAGCCTCATGAAGTTGTTTCTTTACTTCAGTTGACATCACTTCAGACATTTCAGGTGTGCAACTCCCAATTTCTTCCATGTTTACTTCTGCTGGATTTGCGCTGCTTGGGTTGGATGCAAGAGATTGCCTTTTACTTCTTTGTCTTGACATATTCCTAGTTTCTTCTGTACACATGGGTAGTGGGGTTCCAGGCACTTCTAGCATTGGCTACAATTTCTCTGAAGTGAGACTGTTTGGCTTTTCTAGCCTGTGCTCACTACAGGCATCTGATGGTGGGTGCTCCTGCTTCTGGTCTGAGCTGGATACTGGCCCACAAGGGCCCTTGGGGTTTCCATGGGAGTGGAGCTGATCAGGGTCTGCAGACCTAAGCTGGCTGGGAACCTACGTGATATTCTCTGGAATGTGCCCAGGAGTGTAAGTCAGTCCAAGCAACTTCCTCAGGTCCACATCCAACCTGGAGCTGCTGGAAGAAGTTGGCAGCAGTCCTGGCCTCAGGCTTACCCTGTGTGACACCAAAATGGCTCCCAACCAATTGCTGTCTCCCACAGGACAACTGAGTCCTCTGCATTCTGCACCAGTCAGTACAGACCTCCACATGTGCCACTCTCCTTCACTGTTGTGCCTCTCCACAGAGACCTCTGGGGTTACCAGCCACCATGACCATGTGTCCCTAGGCACCAACATCTCCTCTCTTGCATGGTGATTCTGACTCCAGGCTACGGGACTGACAGCTACCACCTTCTTCTTCATTTAAGTTTTTCTTTTTACTCTCTCTGTGGGCTTCAATTCAAATTTTAGATTCTTCCTGGGTCCAGGGGACCCACTTCCCTGTATCTTGTCCTCCGCATGATGCTATATTCCAGCATCTGGACTGTTTCTCTGAGAGAGTCTGTTTACTCTGTAGCTTAGCGTTCTGCCATCTTCCCACAAGTCAGTTTCTTGTTATTTTTAAAAAATCTTTCCTTTTGCAATCACTAGCTGTAATCCTGTCTTCAAAGTTTGAAAATCTATCTTCAATCTGTTTCAAGTGGTTTTGCCAGCTTTTGATCAACTTCTTAACTTCCTGGATATCTTTTTGTACCTGTTTCATGCATTGTAATTCCTTTCTATATTGTTCATTCAAGGTTTCCATTATTTTCTTATGCTCTTCTTTTTTTAATCTAAGTCTTCTTTTTATGTGTTTAGGAATCCTTTCACCATGTTTTTCATTTCTTCTTTGACCTGAGATATTTTTTCTGATCTGATTACTTTTATAGTCTCATGAAATTGTTTGTTTATTTCCATTGTTATCCTCACAGAGATTTCAGGTGTATGACTTCCATTTTCTTCCATGACTGTATCTCCCAGATTTATTCTCTGTGGGATTGAGGTCTGAGATGCCTTTTGCTCCTTCCTGTTATCATTCTCCTGGGTTCATCCAAATAAGCTAGTTGTGGGGTCCCAGGTATTTCCCACAATGGCTGCCCCTCTGCAGTGTAAGGGAATGGAACAGGCACTTGGGTTCCTCTGATGCCCGCTTTACAGGGAGGTAGCAGGGTGTGAACTGGGCTTCTCCAGACCTATGCAGCTACACTGGGGCTTTCCCAATGGCCAGGGGTGTGTGGTGGAGGGTCTGCTTCTCTCAGCCTGTGTGTCTATCCTGGGATTCTTGCGGTGGTGGCAGGTGATGTGTTTGTCTAATTCTCTTGGTGTATGATGGCTGCCCAAAGGAAGCAAGGGCCTCCAATGGTGGCCTGTGAGTGCATGGAGCTTGCCTGGCTACATGTCCCTGCTCCCATTGGCTGCCAGGAAGCAAGCCTCCTATCGTCTGCTGCCAGTAGGAAGTGGTGGCTCTGCTGTTTCTCTCTGTCCTCATCATCTGTCCACAGAAAGATCCTTCCCACAGTGGGGGCCAGTGGGTGGAGGCAGATGCTCTGGCTTTTGAACAGTCTCTTCCCAATTCACAATATTGAGTGCACATTTCAGTTTATCCCAGTTGTTGATTCTTTCAAGTGTTTCCCATGTTATTTGGGTTTTGTTCCTTAAGTCTATTCTTGCTACTATGTCTTCAAGATTTCTACCTGAGATATGTGTGTGTGTGTGTGTGTGTTTTATATATACTGGAATACTAATCAGCCATAAAGAAAGATAAACTGAAGACTTTTACAGGTAAATGGATACAACTCAAGACCACACTAATACATGAAATAAATCAGACTCATATGTGTAAATATTGTATTGTGTCATTAGTGTGAGGAACTGAATGAGTAAATAAGCTCCAAAATGTGCACTCAATATTGTGAATTGGGAAGAGACTGTTCAAAAGAAAATGCAAACTGTTATAGGGGAAAGGAGAAGGAAGAAAGGAAAAAAAGAAAAACAACTTATACACAAGATAGTTAAGACAGTTATACAGCTAGTTTTATCTTCATTCATTGAAAAGAAAGGTTTGTGCTAATATTGTTTAGACAAGATATCATGCTTTTGTCTTGTATTCTGAATGTGAAGACAACAGTACACTGTATATTAATTATTGTAACTCTTCTGCTGTTCTGTTTTGCAATTGTTTAGTTATTTTTATCTTTTTTCTCTTTAGAATAGAATAGTAATCTATATGAAGTGCACATATATATATATAATACCATGATTCCATGGTAATATATAATGTTGTCAATTTAAAATAAATGTAAGAAAGTAAAGAAAAAAATACACTGTACAACTTCAAGGTCAAAGCCTCTAATCCTACCAATTTCTTCTTGATATTTCTGAACTCTTTTAGAATAGGGCCTGTATCCTGCTGGCGAGGCCATATTGTGTTTTCATGGATTTTCAGATCATGATACTAAGTGGAAAAAATCATACAGAAAGGGTTAAATATTACATAATTTGCATACACTAATATGAGAGGCCCAAAGGATTAAAAAAAAAGTGCAAAATGCATGGAAGGAGAGAGAAGAGAGAGGAGAGAAAGGAGACATAAAGAGCACTATGATTTGTTGTGTACATTTACCAACTCTCCACAATGAATGCAATCAGTATGTACTGGGAACATGCTTTAATAAAAATAAAAATTGAAAAAGGATATTCATTGTGTATTTATGTTAAATAAAAATTGAAATCCATTTATATTAAATATTCATTTCATTGGTGAAAATAAGAGAAACAGGGAGTATTGGAGAACAGGAAAGGAATCTGGAGAATGAGGGAGCAGGGAAGGTAGGTGTGGGAAATGGAGAGTAAAAAGGTCACTATATGTTATGTACTTGTACCAATTTCCTCAAATGAATGAAATTACTAGGTATCACAAACATACACTAATAAGTAGTTGTGTGAAAAAACACAATGGCACAATAACCCTATTCTCACTTGGTGGCACTTCTGAAGACATGGATCTTTTAGGTTTATATTAGATCTCAGTTGTAAAAATCTTACTCAAATAGGGATACTTCAAACAGAACACATACACTTGGTGCCTTAAACAAAAAATATTTTTTTCTTACAATTCTGGAGGTTGAAAGTATGAGATCAGAACATCAGTATGCTCAAGTTTGATAGGACTTTCTGCAAATTTACACAGGGTCGCCTACTTCCTCTACCCACACGTAGTGATGAGAACATTTGGGACACTTCATTCCTTACACAAAAGCATGAGTCCCATTATGAGAGCTCCATCCCAAAGATCTTATCCAAATTCAGTTACATCTCAGTGACCCAAGTCATCAACAAAATAACATTTGGAAGAAAAATTTTTTAACATGTTAGTTTGGAAGGGGACATGAACATTCAGTCCAAGTAATAAATAGTATACAATATTTTGAGTATTTACTGTTTAGAGATTTTTAGTTAGCCAATAATGTTGATGTTAGAAGTAAAACTTATTTTCTCTATTCTAGTTCAATTCTTTTGTATAGTTAGCTAAACTACTTGCTCTAACTATATGATTGCTTAAAGCACAGTAGGTCAAATTGTGTAGCAATTTAGAAAATCCTGCATCTAAAAGAAGTTGGTGAATTATTTCTAAACATGCATAGCAGATGCAATGTAAATATGGATGTAATCATTCTCAAGTACTAGAACCTTTTTCACAGTCTTTGCATAGTTGAAAATTATCACATCCCATCTGGTCTGTTTTATATCTTTATGGCAGATTCTCTAATGTAAATTGTTCAAGGTCAATCTTTCTGTAATCTCTGTAATGTTCTAACTCTAATATAGACTTAAAATTACCAAGTAAAAGCAATAAGCAGTGTTTACATCATGTAATTACAAAGCAAAATTCTAAATTTCAAGCACACTTCCCATACTGCTTTTCCTATTTTACATGAAAATGTGTATTTTATGAAAAACTTAAACTTTGCAGTAAGATCGAATTTTATTTACTGATGAGTTAGTTTCTGAATGACACTTTTAATCAGGCTTTACAAGGGAAAATGTTTAATACAGGACATAAAATTTATAGGATTATTTTATAATGTTCACTCAAAGAGTCAAATGCAAAAGAGTGTGGGAGATCTGTCCACAGACTAGAGACACAAGGAATCTATATGAGGGCCTGAATCCCACAGTAATGTCCTGAATGAGTCTGGTTGAAGACTTAGAGCCCATGGCAATGTCCTGCATGAGTCCAGCTGGAGGCCTAGAGCCCATGATAATGCCTCATGTAAGTCTGTATTAAGATTCTGCACCTGGAAGACCCAAAGTTCAGTGATAGAAGATAGAAAGTCTATACCAGTGGGATGAAAGATCAGCACCATCAGGTTGAGAGATCTGCACTAGAGTCAGGAAGTGATACTCAAGGTAAGGACCAGAGCTTCCTCAAAAAGAACTACAGCCATCCTTAATGGCATTGAGGCCTTGAGATCTTCTGACAGTCAGAACATCTGAGTTCATATCAGGAAAGCTAGCATGACAGACTTCCCCAGGGAATCAACAGCATGCCATCTTCCCCTCCAGTTATCCTTTTATGCTATTGGCAATGATCCTCAGGTGGGCCTTCCACACCAAGCACCATGTAGATTCAGTTCAGCTGGGTGTTACAAACTGACCATTAATTAATCCACCACAACACTAGACAAATGATTTTATTTGCTTTATGTGTGTTTCATATTTGAGATTAAATATAACATTTCCCTTTTTTTCATTCAAAATAAAATTATGTTAAGACAATTTTCTTATCTAATTTGGAGATAGATTATATATGAAGCAGGATGTCATATATAACTAATGAGTATATACTTTCATTGGGATTGCTATTTAATTTAATATCATTGGAAATTAAAATTTTTTTAAATTTCTAATTTGTCTTAAAAAGACAGTCAACTCACTTATATTGTCTTTCTTTATAATACAGTAAAACCATTGCTAAATCATATTTAATTATTGCAAATAGTATAGTTAACCCCTAATAAACAGATAGAGATGCAGTCCAATGTCATGAAAACAAAATGATAACATGATTTAAATATCCACTTCAGGCTGGCTGGAAGACAGTGAGTTTACAATTAAGGCCTCCTCCATTACACCCCTGATGGTGTGGTCAGCTGGAAGACAGTGAGTTCGTGCTTTACTCCCCTCCATTACATCACAGAGGGTGGGGCCAGTGAGCTTGTTTTCAGGGCCTCCTCCATTGCATCCCAGAAGGCAGGATGGCTGAAAGACAATAAGTTCATGCTCCAGGCCTCCTCCATTACCTCCCTGGATAGCATAGCCAGCTGGAAATGTGTAAGACTGATGGGAACCCCAAGACCCAAGACAACAGCCTGGTGCAAACACACACACACATACACACACACACACACACACACACACACCTTTACAGAGCAAAGTAATCAGCAAGGCCAGTAACATGGAAGCAAGGAAATAGCAATAGCAGTTGGACTACAGAGAACTCCACTGACAGAAGACCAGTTCCAGCCCCCATATCCAGAGACCAAGATCTGCACCACACCCAGCACATCTCTGAGATGTAACATGTACGATATCATAGAACTGTAAACACCAGAAGATAGTAAGTGTTTGGAACAGCTATAAAGAACCAAGTACATCTGGAGGACATCCCTGAGGAAGGGACATATCCTTGAGAGAGACCTCAATGCTATTGGTAGAGTTATAAATCATGGGAGGTTGGCAGACGTCAACATAGAAGACAAAATAAAAGAAAAAGAGAAGGTGGAGAATGGCAAGAGGCAGAGGTGGGGTGAAGCCCCAAAGCCCCAGCCCACCCAGGACAGGCCTGTAACTCAACAAGATGGATGAAGTTGAAAGTCAAACACTAGAACTTTGTGAAATGATAACAACAGAAGTAAAAAAAAAAAGTGGAAAAATACTACAGAGAAAATGATCTCTCAGGTACACAAAGAAATGATGCTAAAAATCAAAAACATTAGAAAAGACACAAATAAAAGAATCGATGAGCTTAGAAAAAGATGAAAACCAAAAATATCCAACATAGGAGAGAAATAAAATCCATGAAACAGACCTAAACAGAGTTCCAGGAGATTAAAACCTCCATTGAAAGTATATGCAGCAGATTGAATGAAGGAAAGGATAGAATTTCAGATCTTGAAGACAGAATTGCAACTAGTGATCATGAAAAGAAAGATAACTCAAAAATAGCAAAAGAACATGAGAAATCAATCCAAGATCTACAAGATGAGGCAAGGAAGAGTAACATGAGATTGATTGGGCTCAGTGAGAAAACTAGAGACAGCACAAATACCATAGCAATCATAAATATATACACACCTAATACAGGAGCACCCAACTATATAAGACATTTATTGGTAGACATGCAAAATCAAGTGAGCAATAACACAGCTGTAACAGGAGACCTCAATACCTCATTGTCACAGAGAGACAGATCAACTAGACAGAAAATCAGGAAAGAAATATCAGAGTTGAACCAAACCTGTGAACAAATGAAGTTAATAGGAAGAAGTCATGCTCTGAGGCTACATGCCAGAAGCCCAGAGAAATCTTGCAAGCCCAGTGCAGCCCAGAGAAGAAGCCATCCCCCGAGGCCCCACTACCATCAGGGAAGCATTGATGAACCACTGCCCTGTGCCACTCCACCACTCCAGAGCCCTAGATCGGAGGAACCCAGGTGCCTAGTCCAATCCACTACACTGAGGGAGTGGCAGCCAATATAGGAACTACCTAGGATGCAACAATGGGCTGATTCCAAGGAACACAGGAAAATATCAAGACTAAGGAGCAAAATATAATCTCAAACCTCCAGCCCACACAGAACAAGTTCAAGAGACACAGACATAATAAAAATTAGGGATCACACACTTGAAATTTCTGAAAAGATAACAACTGAAGTAAAGAAGCAACTTAGTGCCTGGCAAGTGTGAGATTGTGAGTTTGAACCCTGAACCAAAAAAAAAAATGCAACTTAGTTCCTGTATTGTTTGGCTAATTTTTTATGCCTATTTCTGATGCTCTGGACACCTATTAGAAGATAAAAAGAGGTATTATGGTAGCCATTGTTAATTGCCTATTACCCTGCTTTGATGTCCTATATCATTTTCATTGTTTTGTTTGGTCTTATTCTCTTTTATTTTGCTTGATTTTATTATTTCTGATGCTATGGGCAGTTATTCTGATGATAACATGATATATTATGGTAGCCATTGTTGATTTCCTATTATCTTGTTTTGAAGTCCTGTATTGCTTTCATTGTTTTGATTGAATTTATTCTGTTTTATTTTGTTTGGTTTTATTCCTTTACAATAAAAATAAATAAATAAATAAATAAATAAATAAATATTCATTTCAAATAATATATTTCCATGTCATAAAATACACAAACATTATACTAGTAAAATCAGAGTGTCAGTGCAAATACATCCTAAATTTTTTGGGGGGTTAATAAATGACAATGGGATAACTCTGAGCATGATATCAAACTCACCAACAATTGTTAAGAGATAGTAAAATGATGTCTTACATTTCACTAGGAAATTTTTTTAAACCTGTACTAATATCTAACTCCTCATCAACTTTTCATATTCAAACTCATACCTTCATCTTTTACAAACATAATATATTCCATAGAAAGTCTTTCATCAAAATTAGGCATTAGAGCAAAGAAACAAAAGATAAATAATCCTTAATATTTATAATACATGCCTAGAAAAGTAGACAGTCATAAGATGAAAGCTCTGCAAAATGATATAAGAATATTTAGTAATTCAGATTGAACTTTCCAAAAAATTTCCACAGATAAACTCTTCTGGTGATACAAGGATGGGGATTTGCAATATCCTTAGACTTCAAAACAAATTTATGAGATGATGACTAGAAAAGGAAAGCAATCAAGTTTTTAAAATGCAGACAATTATATTGAACTTAATTAAGTAGTTTTTATTTATTTGTGTTTTTTTTTTTTGGAATTCTGTATTATTTCTATCCTTTTTTCTGTTTTGTTTTTTAAAATAAAAAAAGTCAACCAAGAGATAGATAAAACTTAAAAGTATTGGAATTAATAAAATGATTTTATGAAAGTCATACATAGTAATAATGCTGATAAAAGCAATTGCAAACTGTAGGTTCAAAAAGAAGGTTTAACAGATACTTTCTTTAGCCTCAGAGATATTTGAGAATTTATTCTAACACTAAAAAGTTTCTAATTTTAACTGACACTATTTACACCAATATCCTTGCAAATACTTATATTACTACATATTGAATTGGCAACTGAAATAACTATCATTATTGTTTTCTTTCTCCTAATTCCTAACTGATTAGAGATTGGTAATTAGAACAAGGGACTGGGACCTAGTGACACATGCTTCAGGAACTTAATTGGCCAGACAATTTAAAGAGTGAAAAAATTTCATAGCTGATAATTTTACTGAGTTGAGCCAAATATGTCTCCCCTGGGCTTGTCCCTATAATTACAGATGTCGCAAGTTTTGTTCAGTTGAGTAACATTAGAAGCAGTATATGAGGTGAAGGATGTATTTGCCTTTCTTCTGCTTCCCAGGCTGTGTCACCTGCCCATTATTCTTTCTTAATGTTAAAGAAAGTTGTGTGTGTGAGTGAACTAAAGTGAATCACAGCCACTCTTAGCGACAAGGTCCTGAGCTCCTCCAATGATAATGGCTGAATTCATATCGGGAAGGCTAGCCACGACAAGCTGCTCCAAACAATGACACTTAGGAGAACCCACAATGCCTCACTCTTCCTCTCCACGCCTCTGTGCTGGCGACTTTCCTCAGGTGGGGCACCTACATTCAGCACCATACTGATTTAATTCAGCTGGTGTTAAGTTGGCCACCAGATTTTAATTCGTAACAGGTGTGGTTCATGGTATATAAGTTCTCCTTCAAGAAACAAATCCATACAACACCGTACATTCAAAAGATTTATTGGGTTAAAAAAAATCTATCCAGAATAGGCAAAAAAAAAAAAAAGCCCTCAAAATGTACTGTATGTCAGACTCTGAAAAAAAAATGTAATTAGTTAAAAGGGATAAAGAGAAAATTCTTATGTTTCAATATTATTTCCTAAGGAACTTTCAAATAATGCAATGAATCCTTGAGTCAAGGTTACCTATTAAGAGTTGTGTGCCTTGAAAAATTGACTCTGCTGTGTAACACTGCCTTGCTCAGTCATTGGGAAATTGAACACACCTTGGGAAATGTGAAATGTGGATCCAGAAAAGCAGGCTCTTGGCAATTAATCAATATGCTCCCTGTAGAAGTACTGAGTCTTATTTTAATGGTGATTACCATTGACCACTTGTGAGTCATGGTTTATTGATATGTACTACGTAGTTTCCAGGAACAGATCCTCCATGTCACCCTTGGGCCTTTCTTCCTAAGATATAAGAGCAAAGTCAGCAGAAAAAATCTATAGCCTTATTTTCTGTAGTTGTAGTCATGGCTACAACTAGTACTCATGTTTTCCTCCCACCATCCATCTTATATTCCCCCACTTTCATCAGTCTTGCATGTCTTATTGGAATACCTGATAAGGTCACTTTTATATAAATTCCTACAGAATATTAGTCCTTGAAAGTCATGTTTTACAGGTTGGATTACTCCAAGTATCCATTTATCAATAGTGAGACAAAGAGGTATCAGGAGGTGCCTACAGAAGCATTTGAAATACATACATATATATGTATGTATATTCTATCCCTATCTCTATCTCAATCTATCCCTACCTCTGTCTCTACCCATATATTGCCTGACCTGAACTTATTAAGCAGTGCTGTTTTTCTACCAGCCATGGACAATTTTATCTACTATAACCATGGCTCTTCCACAAATTCTGTTGTTCCTGAATATAAGAAGTAAAAAGTGCTCATGTGATAGCTGTAATTCACTGGAACATTTTCTGTGTCCTGCAGCAGAGCTCAATCCTATATAAAGGAAGAAGATTTAATGCTGCAAAATAGGTAGCAGTAAATACTTCTGGATATCATTGGGAATAATCATAAGGCCACTCTACTTTTGCTGGTTTCCAGATCCATTTTTTTTTCAGTCAGAAATGTAGAGCTACATGAAAGCTTCTGATTCCAGTACATTATGTATTATGAAGGATGAAAATTATCTTTGCAGAGAATTTTCTTTGAGCATTGCTTCACTTGTATATTTGGAAGGCTGCTACATGTCCCTGCAACAGCTGTTTCCTTGGTGGAAGAGCAAGTTGATGCCACAGCAAGAGGCCAATGTTCACATCATTTTGCTCTAAAGTGTGTCCTCTAGTTTTATACAATGCTTTCTGGTATTTGCTTGTGGGCAGAAATCCAAGGGGACCTGCAAGATTATCACTCTGACATTCATGCCGTGATAATTCACATATAGTCTTTTTTATTTTATGACTACCTACATGCCTTTTCCAAAACATCTTGTGTATTAAAATTTTCCACTGCAGATATTATGTTCTTGTAGGGTAAAGACATAGTTTTATCATTTTCTTTGGTCATCTCCACCATGATGGCTCTAATGTCACAAGTCAAAGAATCAAGATAGAAGCTTCTGGGACAGGGGTGTAGCTCAAAAGGACAGTGCTTGCCTGGCAGATGCAAGGCCCTTAGTTCAAATCCTGGTACCAAAACATAAAAAAAATAACAGGCAAGATGGGAGCTTCCTCAAATAATATCCTCTACTCAAGTGTGAGTAGGACTTAGCTATTCAGATGAACCTTTTTAAAGTGGGTCTAGAGATAAGAAACAAAATAAATTAAGAACATTGGAAGATGCAACAGATGCTCTACTGTTGACCTTTAAGAAGAAATTTATAAAGAGCCATGAGGCAGGAAATGGCAATGAGTCTGCAAGAGTCGAATGTAGCCCTCAGCTGACCAGCATTATGATCTTCCTACTATGATTATGAGGAACTGAATTCTGCCAATGATCATATGAGCACAAAGAAGATCCTGAGCCCCAGCAGTTCCATTTTAGCCTCTATAAGACTCTAAGCAGAAATTCCAGATGACATGTCCCGGAAATTTAGATTTAAATAAATCGTGAGATAATAATTGGATGCTGTCTCAGTTACATTTTCATTGCTGGAACAAAATTACTCAACACCCACAAGTGAAAAGAGGAAAAGTTTATTTTAACTCAGTCTGCAGAGGCTTTTGGCCCACAGTCAGCTGGATCTAAGCCAGGCTGGCATGGCTGAGGGGCATGGAGGGAAGAGGAGAAACAGTCCACGGAAGGGTAGGCAGAAAATGAGGACAGTCTACTTTTCATCTTTTCCTTACATTCCATCCAGGTTATAAGCTGATTGGTTGGTACCGCTCACATCCTGGGTAAGACTTCCCATTACCTATACCCAGATATTAAACCAACCGGTGAATTAATCTAATACATCCACCCTTGATTCATATTCACACACTTTAGATCTAGCCACCTCTGAAAAACCCCACCTATCAGTGCATGAATCTTTGGGAGGACATCTAGATCCAAGCTAATTTAATCCACTAAATTTGTGATCATTTGTAGTACAGCAATAGAAAAGAAATACAGATTCTATGTCCGTGAGAAGTTTCTGAAAACATCAGACTAATATTGTTCACTAAGTCTATTTATGAAGCAAAGCCAATTCCATGCCTATAATATGTTTAAGTATCTGCAATAGTTAACTTCTAGTGCTTCTAGAAATGTGGGAGCCCAGTGTAGTGTATTTGCCATCAAGTAGCTTACTAACATAGTCAAGAAATAATGTCACATGAGAGCTTCAGAATATGTCTTTTTGAGGTACACTAGGAATTCCAAAGAGGAAATATTTATATTGGTTTTAGTAAATGAACATCTGTATTGCTAAGTCAGTTTATAACCTCTATTGCTGTCAGTTCAAAGCTAAGGATTGCATTACTAAAGAAGATTTGCTGAATGCAAAGTGAAAATGCTTAAAATTCTATATTATATTACAAGAAAGATACTACATATTAATTGTAGAGTTAAAACAGAAAGAGGCCTTGTAAGCAAAAGCTGTCTCATAACAAGAGATCTGGCGTTATCTATTAGGTGCTCCCATTAAAAATTCATCATAAAATATCTTAAGTGCCATAGGTACATCCATTTGTGTTTGTATGTGTGTGTGCTGTATCAGGAACCATAATTGTATGTATGAAATACCTTAGAACTAGTGATCTCAAAATGGTATTTTGGCCAGGGACTTACTTTTTGTTGGCCATATCGCATAATTTTGCTTCATAACTACATTTAACAGCAGAATTCTCTAGAGACTCACTGAGACCAGGTTCAAATCATAATCTCATTGTTATCAATAAGCAATTCTGATGAGTTGGAACAAATGGCCCAGAACTCTTTGAACTCACATGACAAGGCAACACTATTAATCAGTCTGGTTCTTGCTTTGTCCAAGGGTCATTGTCATGCACAAACTTTAGCAAAATGACTCACGTTAATTCCAAGTCTGTGGTAATTCACTATGAAGCCGCGATTATGCCACGGGTGGGCCTATTATGCCAGACACAAAATAACATATAAAGAAGTTTACTGAATGTCAACTGCACTGCTTGGTTATCCAGTGATGGTTCCACAGTGATGCTTAATTTGGAGCATTAGCATCATTTATACATGTCTTAATACTTGGTGCTGATTTCCATGTTCCATTCATCCACACTCTTTTTCCCAGAGCAGCTTATTGCTGACTTATCTTTTTGTTTCTTCCAGGCCTCTGTCCACATGACTTGTCATTGGCTAGAAATCTATATAGTTGCATCAGATATTACCAAAGGTACTATTACCAGTTCTGATCAATGGGAAATATTTTATTTCCACTGTTATTGCATCACTCTGAACTGAATAGTAATGCAGATGTCAACTTTTTAAAAATGGTCCCATCCATAAATAAACTTTGTGTTTACTCCTCCTTTAGTTGAACATATAGGGAAATTCATTCAAACAGATATGCAAGTTGAAAAAGTATTTTTTCTTATTTTGGGGGACTGTGTTTGTGTCACTATCGTGGTATAGTAGATATCTAGGCTACTCACTCATGAATGTCTACCTATTTACTGCTCAAACTTAGTCCTAAATATCTCATTGCTAAATTATGACTACTGACAGACCTCTCTGAATATGTAAGTTACTTGTTCTGTCAGAACACATCTTACAGCATCTCAGCTGTACAATGAGTTGACTACATTTTCTGTATCAGTTTAGGATTCAGTGTCATGTCTCAATTTGTTTCTCAACAAATGGATACATCTCTTATATAGAAGCTATGTTCTTCCACAGGAAGAAGACAGTTTCACAGCTTAATTTGGCCTTCTTCAGTAGCACAGCATTCACTTCCCAGTCAGACAATCAATATACAGGTTACTCATATGGAAAGTATCAACGTACAAACTATATTAATTAGTGGTTAGTGAAATGACTATAAGGTGGGTCTGCAGTAGAATCTGTGAGGTAGACTTTAGCCTACACTTCATTTTCCACTCTTCCTTTTTAAAGTTTCTCCTTGATAAGGGAAATATATAAGTAATTTGTGTCTTTTAGAATCAGTGTCAATATGACCTTTGTGCCCAATAATCCTCACAATATTTAGTATCATGTTTTCCACAGTATAGATCACTCCTCAAACAAATGTCTATAAGATTCTTTGGTGAAACTCAGGGAATCAATGGAGTATGTAATTATTGTACTGTTCAGATAGATGTACTTTGTGAAGAAACATTCAGGTGTTAGTAGTCAGAGGAAAATCCCAGTGTTAGCATCCTTCTGCATTGAGATATACTTACTGACCTGAAGTACCTGATGAGATATGTCTATCATCTCTGAGGGAGCCTACACATTGAGTTTACTAAGTTGGTGCTTACTCTGCATTCTTTTTTTGCTCTCCTTGGCTGAATGTAGACAAAGATAATACCCCACTCAATGAATAGAGCAACATCAGTATTATCTAGGAACATTACAGAAGCAAATTCTCCAATCAGACTGAATTTGTGAATAAGAAATACCAAATGGGGAGGGTATGATACCTGAAAATAATCTTTGTTGTAACATGTTGTTATGGTTTGTAGTCATGGAAGTAGCTGAATCTAGCATTTGTGATTGCTCTGTTGTCTAGTGCTGGGATTGGCCATGTGAGTTCTGCACCGGCCCAGGGGTGGAGCTGGCATACAATGTAAGGTTGGGAACGAGACATGGTTTTCCCTCTTTTGTGCTGTTTGCTCTTGCCTCTAGTGGCTGCCATGAATTGCTGCCCCTCAGCCATGCCACCCTGCCTTGGAACCAGCTAAGTATGGACTGAAACCCCCAAAAACTGTAAGAAATAAGCTTCTTCTTCCTTCATGGTGGGTGTCAGGTATTTTGTCTCAGCAATGAGAGAAAAGTAACTAAGACACATGTCTTCCTGGTAATTTAGGGCCAAGGTAAAATTTGAAAACAGTAGCTATAAGGCAGTATATGTGCAAAGTAGTCTTGAATCATCATGTATATCCAAGTCTTTGTTACCCAAAAGTATTTTTATGAATTTTAAGTGAAAAATGGATTTTCTTTTCATGATTTTATATTTATTAAGTGTGTGTGTGTACATGTGTGTGTGTGTGTGTGTGTGATACTGGGGATTGAACCTAGGGTTTTCACATTGAGCTTCAACCTTAGCCATTTTTGTTCTTTATTTTGAGACAGTATCTCACCAAGTTGCCCAGATTGGGTTTGGAAATACTATTCCACTTCAGCTTCCTACAGAGCTGAGATTATAGGCTAGCTAGGAAAGATTCTATAATTTGTATACTTAGATAGAAAAAACATATGTGTGCTTATAAATGAAAAGTGATATTTTACAATAGAGATGACTTTCAAGAGAGCCAGATTTTCATTACAAATTTGTTACAACCTAATTCAGTCTATTAACTTTTGCTCCTACCTAGCAGTATATATTTGCAAGGTCATTCTTGTTCCTCTATGTGCAGTAATTTAATGATTCCAACTGATGCATAATATTTAGGATGTATTTACATCCTAAATATTTGTCTTCATTCCAACGAAAGGGAGTTCAAATGAGAACAATATCCAAAAAGGGGAAAATAATGCAAAAATTAGAGGAAATAATGCAACATATGAGAAAGTGATTAGAAGGAATATGTGCAAATTTTAATTATTTAATAATCTAAAACTAAAGATTCAGTTTTCTACCAAATTATCTGAATAGTTGATTGTAACACTGAATAGCTCAGCAGCACAGTACCTGCCTGGAAAGTGCAAGATCCTGAGTTTTGATCCCTGGTAGCAAAAAAAAAAATAATTTCATAAAGGTAACATGAAATGGGAAGCATATAAATGATGGGCATAATTATTTCACCTCATAATAAGAGATTACATTAGTGTTTCAGGGATGAACATAATTACTAAGGTTGTACCAATCTGAGTTGAAAACCAAAAATATCTGTTCCAAATAGCACTTGTTCAATTTACAATTTATGGTCTACAGAGACTTCATTTTTACCATATTTGCCTGGGTAGAAGTGATCTTTTCAATTTCTTTTTTTTTTCAATAAGGTAATGTTTACAATAGAAACATTTCATAAATAAATTAATATTATTTATTTTATTTCATGAACAATATTTTAAAATACATTTAGACCATATGCACATAGAAGGTAACAAAATGCCAAATGCTCAATGTAGGGTAAAATAGGAAACTTCAAGAAAAAGTTCTTGTTTATTGAAGGTTTGTTTGGTCTATAGAAATGAACATGTACTTCTCTTCAGTATAAAACACTACCTAGATAGAATGTGAGCTTCACTGCTATGGGGCATCCTGTCTTCTGATCCCCAGACTCTTCTAAGAGAACAACTAAAGGGAGTAACATTTTTAGTAACAGATGGCAAAATGGTTTAAAGTATAGCATTCACTTTTATAAAAAATGTAAATTGCAAACATTATGAAAATAGAGCAAAATACATTCTACATGATGTCTTTGATGGTTTATTTATGTCAAGTATTGTTTTTATAACCTCCACTAGTGTGTTTAAAAATATATCACATAGAATTTATAACTCGGATGAAACTATTATCTAGGGCACACACTAATTGAAAATCAAACCTGCCTTTCTTTTTTAGTTGCTAGCAATTAAAATGTATATCATATTAGAGTTTTATTGACTATCATTTTTTAAGTATAAAAGATTGCAAAAATTGTTGGCTGTTAATATATGTCCAATCCTCCATTTGAAACCAAACATGATATTTTTATTAGTTTAAAAGTGCAAGTCGGTTATACTACTAGTTTTTCTCAGTTCATTAAAAAGGAAGGTTTGTGCTATCATCAATTAGAGAAGTTTTCATGCCTATATCTTGTACCCAGAGCAATTATTTTAAAGCTAACAACATGAAATGTATTAATTATTGTTATTCTCCTATTTTGTTACGAAATTTTGTTTTACCTTTCTTCTATAAAATAAAAAAGAAAAAAACAAAAAATAATGTATTTGGTTGCTATATCACTAAAATAATGCACTAATTTCTGTAGGAGTGGCTTGTAATGCTACTGAATAATTGTTCTAATTTCATGACACATCTCTCATTGCTTATTCTTGTTTTAAGATTACCCTTTTAAGGTAGTGACTTTGTACACTTATTTCCAAATTTATTACTATATTCTTGTAAAAACTACTATGATTGAGGAGAATATTCACTCACTACTATATTTTTCATTTTAACTTTTGGTAAATATAACACTCATATAAAAGAGTGACCATAATTGTACGTACAGTTTAAAGAATAATAATACACTCTCATGAATACCTAAGTTTATCAATTAGAAAGGTATTTTATTCATTTTATTTTCTTTATTGCTCTATATAGTGTATGCAACAAAATGACTCTTCAACAATATTAAACTCTTTTTTTATGTATGTCAAGCAGATTTCCCTGAACATTTCCCTTGGTGTATTCAATAATAAACTGTATTATTTAAAATTACTTCAAATAGAAATGCATTTTCCATGTAACTGTATTAAATAAAATCTAAATCAAGTACCACATGTCTTACATTTTCTCCACTGACTAACTTAGATCTTTTAGGTTAAAACTTCTTTTCATTTGCAACTATCTTATTTTATAATATTTCTTGAGTCTTTTATTTTTACTGTTTTAGCTTTCCAAGAGCAATATTAACATACTGATAATGATAGTTATGGTGGTTAAGGTTAATTGTGTCAACTTGACTGACTTTCCAGCTGTTGAAGGAATACTTCAGAGTTGTTCAGGAGGCATGGTCTCTGTTAATATTGATATATCTCATCCCTCACCACTTTTTCTGTGCCTGTATCTCTGTTCTGCTTCCTGACCATCATGAGCTAAAAAAGCATCTTCGTTCTGTTAGTCCAGCTGCCATGCAGTTTCTGCCTTGAAGCCAACTAGTCATGGCCTGAATGCTCTGAAATCATCAAAGTATATCTCTCATTCTTTAAATCTGGGGGTTCAATATTGTGTTTCAAAGATAGAAAGAGTGAGGTAGTAGGCATTTTCTTATCTCTTGTTTTTATGAATAAAGATAGAAGAGAGTTCAAGAGATGAAAGAGAAGAAAATATTCATTTAACTGCTAATGAATTTTTGGTACATGAAATATTATAAGAGGCAGGCACTTTGACACAAACATGAAATCACAGACAACGTGGAGACTGAAGCAGGAGAATCAAAATTTGGAAGCTCGCCTGGGCTACTTAGCAAGACTTTGAGCCACAATAAAATTTTATAAACAGATGTAGGGGTAGTTGAGTGGTAGAGCACTCACCTATCATGAGTGACCAGGGTTCAGTCTCCAGCATCACCAAAACTAATCACAGTAGCATGCTTCTGTTTTCTTCTCAAGCTATGTGTAAAGAAATATTGCACCTATCATCTGTAGAATTTTTTTTATCAACATGAGTATGTGAAATGAATCTACTTAATGCCATTACAGGCTATATCTATTTTACTTTTGTTTCAGATAAGGTTAAAGAAACACCAGTCTCAACTTTATTTCTATTTCTATTTTTTTTCTTTTTTTGCTTTAAAAAGTTAAAATGTTATAGGTATTTCCTTAACAGATTTCTTGGAATTTTTGTTAACATTTAGAGCTGTTCATCTTAGATATTTAAATTTTGCTGAATTATTTTTATGTACTCTTTCAAAGTATTTAGAAAGAAATATTCAAAATTACTGAGATGAGCTAATGAAAAATAATCTCACTTAAATGCTTAATTTACCTGAAAAATTATTCAAGGTTTTTCTCTTTTTTTTATTCATTTTTTATTTTATTTTGAAAAGAATACAACCAAACAAAACAAAACAGAGTAAAGTCAATCAAAACAAAGCAATGGACATGGAACATGACTTTGAAACAGGGTAAAAAAAAAGCAATTGTTAAGGCTACCATAATGGCTCTTGTTATCTGCAGTATACCTGCCCATACCCTCAGGGATAAGTAAAATCAAACAAAATACAACAAAATAAAACAGTAGAAACAAAACAAA
>RJWT010003426.1:0-36519 GCA_004365215.1 Cuniculus paca | reverse complement strand
ACAGTTAGTGAGTCTAATGCCAGGGCTTTCCTGCTGATGCAGGGCTCTGCAGTCTACAAAGGGACCTGGATGGGAATGTGTCATCGCTGCATGACCCACATGCTTCTGGAATCACCAGTGCACTCCATCTGCCCAAGGCCTCTGCATGGGAAAACCACCCAGACATCCATCTCTGTGCCCCAAATTTCAGTACCCTAATCTATCAGTGTTGTGTTGGGAATGCAGATTCTTGGGTCTTCCCCCAATCTGCCTTATCAGGGGACAAGGCTGAGCAGAGAAACAGTGATCTGTAGTTAATTAAGTCTTAGGGGAATTCTGATTCATGATCAAGATTCATTTATTTAAGAGCGTCATGCCATGGTCTAGTTAGTAGAAAGTGAAGAAATAAACAATGGAGGTAGCAGTTAGAATGGAGATACAGAGACAAAATTAAGATTTTTTCAGTAGGAACTTGATGGGTTTGATGATTGAACAAAGATAGAAAGCAGATATGAAGAAACACTTCAGGACAAGTCAAGATTCTAACTTGGATATTTGGGTGGATGGATACGGTATTGACTACAAGGGGGGGTCTCGTAAGATGTGAGATTCAAAGTATTGAAACCAAGACAAAATCCTGGGCAAATGTAGACAGAAAGTCACCCCAAGAGTAAAATTTTAAAAATGCATGACTATGATAACTGCTATGGGCTGATGTGTGTCCTTCCAAAATTCAGATGTGGAAATCCTAAACTCCAATGTCACTGTGTCTGGAGATAGAGCCTTAGTGGGTCATTGAGGTTAAGTGAAGTCATAGTGGTTGAATCCCAGTCAGATATAAAAAGAGAAGCTGAACATGGTAGCACTACCTACAACACCTGTAACACTGGAAACCTGAGGCAGGAGGATTGAAATTTCCAGACCAGCCTAGACAACTTAACAACTTAGTAAGACCATAGCTCAAAAGTAAAAAGTAAGGCCTGGGATATAGCTTCGCAGCATAAGCTCCTGCCTGGCAAATGCAAGCTCCTGAGTTCAATTGCTGTCACAAAAAACTAAAAAGTAAAAAATAGACAGGGGATGTAGTTTTGTGGGAAGGCTCTGGGTTTAATCCCCAGTACCTCCTCCCTCCAAAAAAAGGGAAAAAAGGAGAAGAAGACCTCTCTCTGTCCTCACCATATGAGCACCCAGTGAAAAGGTGGCCTTCTTTGACCTGGGAAGAGAATTCATCAAAACCATAATACTGGCACCCTAATGTCAGACTTCCAGCTTCCAGCAGTATATGAAAATAAATGTCTATTGTTAAGCTCCTCCCTCTATGACATTTTGCTATGACAATTGAGCTGACTGAGACAACAATAATTTTATTTTATCGAGCATTTCTTATGTGCTAAATTCTATAAAACACTTCATATATTTATCACACATCCCTTATAATACTCTCTAAGACACGTTTGAAGATTATTTCCCCTTCAGAGATCAAGAGACTAAGTCTTAGATAAATTAAACCACTCACAAGTTTATACAGCTAAGAAGCATCAGGGTTAGAATGTTGTTTCTCTATTTGATTGTACATTGGACTCATTGGAAGCTTTAAAAATTACTAGTTCTTGGATCCAACTTCTAGGAGTTCAGATGTAACTCAGTGTAGACTACAGGCTCGATGAGGGATATTTAAAGCAGGCAAGACTGAGATCTACCGAGCTAGAATCACCCAGAAAACATGTAAAGAGCCAGATGATGGCCTCACCCAAACTTAATCCAAGCACTTTCACATGCAACCAAGGTTGTAAACTCCTAGGACAGACACATGAGCCCCAGGGCCACCTGACTCCATACTACTTGGGAATCATGAGTTGTAAATGCTGGTGGAATATCCAGATAGAGTCGTTGAAGTCATATATCTTAATATCCAGAGCTGCATAGCAGGACAAGGGTGGAATTAGAGACACGTTTAAAGTGTTGGACTTGAGAATGGGATGCAAACCATGATTTTGGGAGTGTTAATACAGGCAGTGAATGTAGAAGTGAAGCATTTCAAGGTATATGATTGACTTTTGGATGTTGAAGATTTTGCTTCTCTGTGAGTATACGGTCCTCAGAGAGCACTTGGGCGTGATTGTAGCTAGGATCTTAAGCGCTGCATAGAGATGAGTCCTGTGACCTTCATCCACACACATAATGAGTAGGACAGTGACACTAGGGGAAATCAATCCTTTCAAGAGCAAGTGGGTTAGCTCAGATTGCTTGGCAGTTGCTACCCTCCATAAAACACTTGAGACATCAGGTGGACCTTGTGGTTTGACATCATTGATTCAAGAGTCAAGCTGATTAAGAAGCATTATGTGGATGTTTCAAGGAAGAAACCTCCAGTGTAGACCAAAGTAAACATATATTTATTTTATTATGTATGTATATAAAATATTCTGTATAATATATTATATACTATATATAATATATGCATTATATATTTTATATAATATTGTATATGATATAAAATATTATATATTTATAAATATATATATATACATTTTCTGAATCTGAGTATAAGTGACCCTAAACAAATATGTCTCTGTGAGACCAGAATAACAAGTGAAAAGTAGATGAGTCTGGCATGCACTTTTATTCTCTTTCTTTTTTCACTCAATTATTCTGTGATTCTAGAGTCTCTACTGAGAATTCTAAAACAACATGTACAAGACTCAGTACTTAAGCAAGAATTAAAGACATGGTCAGATTTGGTTTCTCAGTTTTTCCATAACTGAACAGAAACACCTCCTCTGGAAGACTTCCTTGGGTGATTTTGACCAATTTGAGTGCTTTCTTGCATGCACACATCATCTGATCCTTTGGTTTAGAAAGACAGTGTATTCAAGAAATGGATCTGAGCAGCTACAATGCTTTAAGAGCTGAAATGGGCCCTAAAAATACCAGAATTGTCAAGATACTGTCCATCCCTGTAGAATTCTCAGTGGAGACTCTAGATGTAATTACAGCTAAGAAAGATGGCCCACAAGAGGAGTGACTTAGTGATGGTGGAAATACTGTGGAAGAGGAGGAAGAGAAATTGAGACAAGTTTGATTTCTTATAGATCCACAAATGTGATTGCTTCTTTCAATTTCTTCATCTATCTATCTATCTATCTATCTATCTATCTATCTATCTGTCATCTAGCTTGTACTGCTTTCTGGTAATGAGAAAACATACTCTGTGCATTATTATCTAACTTTCAAAATATATTTATTAAATAATCTGAGCAGTTCCTTAGAATATACTCTTGAAGATTGCATTAAGGTGATGGAAAGAGTAAACTGCTCAAGAAACAATTTCCACATAGTAATGATATAGGTGAAAATGACTCTGGACTTTATTCTTACTCAGGACCACATTTTTTTAAATGTCAAAAGTTTCTTTTCTATCAAAATCAATAAACTGGCAAGAAAGCTTTGCAAACCTGCCAGCCATTGGGGAAGAGGGGGCTTTTCTCAGATTGGCAAAAGAACTAAACTGAGGAAAACATTTATTTGATGAAATTCAAGTATCCTCAAATTCATAAAACAATTTCCAAATTGCAGGAAAAAAATATTGCCTCTTAACTGCTTCTAATTGTTGTTCATTATTCTAGGTCTGTGAAACTTTACCAGAGTGGTTTATTGATGAGAAGCCTGCAAAGAACATTATTCAGCCACCTGGGAATGAAAAATTCACACCAAAATAACAAATCATAGAATAAGAGTACCTGACTTGATACTGCTTGCATTGGGCTAAAGAAAAAACATAAGGCTTTTTGTTTGTTTTTTGCATGTTTTTATTTCCTTAGTTCCTTTTTTATTTCCTATCAAGCATAAAGAAAAAGAAAATTATGGCCAAAGAACATTAAAGCAGTCATATTAGAAAGCAAATATGAAGGCAAGTGTGTTGGGGAACTAAGTCTGGTTTTTCTCCTAAAAGCTCTCTCAGAGGTCCACTGGGTATATTCACAGACCTAAACCTGGGACCTTCAGCCTGATATCTATAAGAGGATTTCTCAGAGCACAACATGCTGGACAAGGAAAGTACCAAGCCTCCCTGGGAAGTAGCTTGGTAGGTCCACCTGGATCATCCAGGAAACAGCTGGAAATATCCCCAGTCCCGAAAGAAAAATTTATAGCTGTTTTTCCATGAGGACATTTGAGAAATGAACTCTCTTTGATAAGCCTATGCCAAACAATTTGCCTTGTGGATCCCACAGACCAGAGGACTGTTGATATAGGGGACTCACGATCAAGCAATTGGCTGTGTGGAATACCTGAGGTTTGAGCAGTTGGTTCATTCATTCACAGACTCATTCATTCATTCACGATCCATCTTAAACACAGTGATGGGACTCCCACAGTGCCCCTCAGCTACGGTCCAATTCTCTCACTCTTTCAACATTACAACTTCCCAGGGTCACCCACACCCACACTCTTCACTTCCTCCACATCCCTCCTTTCCATATGCTACCTCAGCAATTTTTGTGAAGGTCACCAAAGACCTGCGTCTTGTCACACCCACTGGTCAATTACCTGAATCACTCACAGTCCATGATTCAGCTTTATTTGCCATACTTGACTGCTCACTTCTTCAAAAAGCACTCCTGCTTTCAAAAGCCGTCTACCTATCTATGTTTCTCTCAGGTAAATGCGATATGATCCATGAAAAAAATGAAAAATGAATAGATTGAAATGTATATATTTAAAGACACACAATAGCATTAAGAGTATGAGACACACTGCTACAAATCCCCCTCTAAATATTTCCGCTGTTGTGGCTGCCTTGATGTCTTAAATCGTTTCTTAACACTTACCTTTCATGGTCGTATAGACTTGGAGGCGGAGCCAAGAGTCACACAGTGCTGGATCCAGTGAATGAGGTGGGTCAGGGTATACTGTGATCCTTGTATGAGCCCGCCTGTCCATTGGATGGCCCTCAGCAGTAGCATTCACCATATTTTTTTTCACACCTGATAAAGACACATGAAGGAGGACTTCCACTACTGCTTCAGAAAGTGGCAAGAACAATGGGTAGGTGTGTGTGAAGAGAGTAGTATTTTGAGAGAGATTAACAATTTATCTTTTACTGTAATAAGTTTTTTATGTAAATACACACTATATTTTGATCAGCCCTGTAGCTCCAGCTCTCTTTTCTTTTGTGTTCCAGATTTGTCCTTCTACCAATTCTCTTGACTTCTGTACTTAGTTAGGAGTCTTAGATGTAAAGTGCCCTACATGAAACCCTTCACTCATCTCTCTCTGCAAACTATTTCCATGCTGATTTCTCCCACTGAAATGAATGGCAGTATCATCAACCCTCTTGCTGAGACCTTGAATTCTAGAAGTCACTCCTGAGTCCTAGTCTTCCTTTCATCACTCAGTCATGACACTATACCCAGATTATATCTGGAATCCAGTATTTTTTTAATATCCTTCTTTCCCCACTACCTTCCTCTCTCCTGGATTGCCTTCAGCAGTAACTTCTCCTACTCCCTTTCTACTTTCCCCATAGACAGGATATTTTTCAAGTGTTAATCACCTTCTTTTGCCCAGCACACTTCTCCAGTGGCTTCCCACAGCAACCAGAATCAATCTCAGATTCCTTAGCTTGTCCAACTGTGATTTTCCTTGTTGATCTCTGGCTTGTTTCTGTTAGGAAATCTGGTTCCTTGGATTAATGCAACTTCAATCATACATTGAAATCAAATGAAACATTAAATGTAAAATGCCTAGGACTCAATCTCGACCAATTAAATCAGAAATTTTGTTTGATTCCTCGATGGACTGTCTTTCCTTGTGAAAACTGAAAACAATAATGAGAGTTTCTGTGCGTCATTTCTGTTGCATTCTTAATGCTTATTACTTTGTCCATTGGCCAGAGCTCCATGAGAGGACTCACCAACTTGTTAAGGATGCAGGGTAGTTTATGCTAACTGCGTGCCAGGAAAAGAGGATGTGAATTGTTCAGTCAGCTAGCACATTTGCCACACAGGAAAAGGCATGGTTTCCCTAGTAGTCAAAGAAAAGGTGGCTAATCCAGATTCTTTAGAGAAAGTGACATCAAAGGAGAGACAGGCATAGCAAGTGAAAGACAGGCAGGTGAAGGAGGGGATGAGGAAAAGATGAGATTGCCAAGTAGGTGACGCGTCGTGGCCCATTCAGTATTTGAAGATCTGGGAGTAAAGGCCTGGCATGTTCCATGTTCCAGGAACTGAAAATGATTTCAACATGGCTGGGGGCCCTGGAAGGAAGTGATGTTGTCAGTGAGTGTTAATAAGAGATGAGGCTGAAGAAAAGGAAAGGAACAAGCTACAGAGCACCTTAGAACCCTTCAGGACCTGAGATCATTTGGGAGAAGGGGAGAGATACATGGTCTGACTAGCATACTAGAAAATCCATTTGGCTAAAGTGTGGATGCAGGTGGACAAAACTGGAGACCATAGAGACCAGTGACAAACTGTGGTAATCCAGGAGAGAAGGAGACAGAGATGTATGATGCAATTTTTACAAGACAGAAAAAGAATCATCTGCCATTCCTATCCGTTTGACAGATTATTCTGTGTAATTCATTTTGGGATACTGGCCTAACTGCTTGATGGTCTCTTAGAGTTCCAAAAAAGGATCCTGGGACCACAGGTAGATCCCACTTGAGTTTTGGGTGCCTGCTATTGTCTCTGCAAAGACTTCTCATTACCTTGGCAGGTGTGATGATCCTTTAGGGGGTAAATGACAAAAAGTCTCAAATTTCAAGGGGATTAAGTAAAAAAGGGGCTTTATTTTTCCATAGGACCAAACTACGATTGTTGATTGTGACAAGTCAGCTTGACTTGACTAATAAGTGACTAGCAGATTAGGAAAGTTCAGTATCTGATGATGATGGCCATGTAAGCCAGCAAGCTGAGGGAGGGAGGCTGACATCAGATATAAGTTGTTTTGAGTACGAGGCTTGTAGCCTGCATGGAATAAGAAGGGAAAGAAGAACTTAGTTGGTTTTGGATGAGTTCCAGTCTTCTTCATTGCCTTTGGACACTGTCTCTGGTTTCTTCCCCTTCCATAGGAGACTCACACCAGCAACTCTCCAGTGAGTTTCCAGATTTCAACCTTGGGCTGGTTCTGTGTCCTGATCCCTCTTGCTCTGCAGCTTCTATCTTCTTGGGCTGAGCAGCTGCTGGATCCTGCAGGTCTCTCGTGTGCAGACAGCCACTGTGGATTCCCCTGCCTCGGATCCCGTACGTCTGCCTAATAAATTCCCTTGCCTAATTATACATATATTTTCTATCGATTCTGTTCCTGAGGAATAATAACTAATACACAAAGAAGAGGAGATGGGCAAGAGGAAATGAGGCTCTTCAGAGGATTTTCACCTCCGCAATCTGACTTTGCAGGAGGGCTTCACAGGTGCAACCCTCCTTTTTCCTTGTCATCCTCCCTATCACTCTTCTTTACATTTCAGCACACCATATTCCCAGAAAGTCCAAGGGAATGCCAAGGGCACACGTGACCTCTTGTCTTTAGTCATGGGACATGGAGCCTGCAGTGCTACTTTCCTGCTTTTCCTGATTCCTGTCCATCAGACACTTCCTGCTCTGACGACCTACCCCCCACTCCATGGCCTATTCCCCCTCCTCTTTCCACTGGGGTGATGCCTTCCTTGGTACTCAGCAGTACCTGGTGAATTCCCCAACTCTCTTTGTTAAAAGTATTGGCATTTTAGTTTACCTTTCTCAACAGTCTAAAGCCTCCATTAGTCTTTCCACATCTCTTTCTACCAAGCAAGTTCTGCCAAACACTGGAGGCTCAGAAAGGCCAACCTAACCCCTTAGATCTCTGCTCTAGGTAAGGTTTGAGCCAGGCTCTTCTAATATGAGAAACAGACCACACTGTCACCCTGAGGGCTACAAATAGTAACAACTCCAATGACTTGATGACAGCATATATGGTGTGATCAAAATATATGGCAAATAGTTAATTTTGTTCGAAAATTTATTACAGTAAAAGATGATTGCCATTAATTCTGCTCCTCAAAAATATTCCCTTTGCCTTGGACTTACCTATACCATTGTTCTTGCCTCTTTCTTTTTTCCCTTTTTTTCTTGGTAAATGCTTATAATATATAATAAATATGCTCATTCATGGAGAACTGGTACACAAACATGCTACATCTTGATCTTTTCATTTCCTTTTCTCTTATCCTCCCTCCCATCTCTTTGCATCCCCAGATCCCCTTGCCACTTTGTGAATGAGTTTCGAAGTCCTTTCGTGTCCTCACAAGGTATGATCAAAACAGTGAATGGCACTGCCCAGTGCCATCCAAAAGGAAGCTAGGCTGGTAAAAATATTGTGGTGTAACCTCATCCACCTTATCCACTGGACCAGCACTGTAAGACTTCTGGCTCTTCCCCAATGGCAAAATGACCATGCAAAGGAAACATCTGAATCAATTCAGGAAATCAAGGCAGCCGTGGCAGCACAGCTAAAGACATTCTGTACAGTCTTTTACTGTAATAATTTTTATTTAATTCAAACATTCATCGTATTTCTCAGCTGCACTTCATAAATTTTCCCTTTAAAAGGTTGTAGTTTCCCTGCCAGGTAGAAGTGGGCTTTCCTTTAGTAGAGAGAAATGAGCCAGAAGACAGGTGGTTGCATGTGTAAGAGCACGTAAAGGAGATGGCAGTGATCTCAGGAATGACCCGTTTCATTCGCCTCCCAGGAAGCTGAGGGCATATTTTTGAAGTGAGGGGTATTTTGAAGCAGGGTTAATGGCAATGTGCTTTTTACTATAATAATTTTTTCTCATTTAAACATACAGTGTTTATCTTGATTATCCCCTGTTTAAATTGATCAGTAAAATATACAGTTATTGTCCTATGACTCATAACACTGTTCAAGGTGTTTGAAACCAATATACTTTTTAGAATTTTGGTAATGTTTTGCTGAGAAAAGACTTCAGCTTTGCAAACCTGCTCCATTAAGGAAGGTACTTTAATGTACCAACCTCTGGCACCTTCTCACAAAGAGTGAAGCCTGCTGCCTTTCATTTTCTCAACCTTCATTGAAACCTAGGACAGAAGAACACATAGAATTCATTCCATTCTCCCTGTCTGGAGTAGAACTGGGAATCAGAGGAGGATGAAGAGGCTACTGGGTGACCACGGAAAGAGAAATGGAATGATAAACTGTATGCACAAAGGAAGGTGTTGCCATGGCCAGTTTCTCAGAGACTTCAATGGGACCTACCATCAAAATGGACAGAACACATTGCGTGTACTTCCTAGTGTCTAAGTTGTCCTTAATGCTGCACAAATGAATTGTCATATGCTGAAGTCAGATGCTCAGTGAGGTTTTATGGCAGGAAAAAACGGTCATTTTAATATCTACTTGATTTTTTCAAAGTGAAAATAATAGATAAGAATAAATGCTGCTATTTTCAGCTGAGGGGAGGAGACAGTGCTTTCACCTGCTGCACCGTTCTTCTGACACTGCACGTGTCCTTGGTATTCAGAAAGCATGTGATAATACACGGTGAATGAGTGCATAACTGCTGTTTATCTCTGGAAGAGCAATCACTTTCTCCTGCAATTTGAGCAGACCCAAAAAGCCATCCTCGACTCAGGTGGCATGCGTCACCGTGTCACAGAAAGAAGCCAGGAGCAAGTGATACGTGTTAGTAAGTGACATGATCAGTTTGCTCCTGTGTGCCTTTAGTATCCATTCCCACTTCACAGGCTCTTGTGGCCATTCACACAGGGAGCTACATAGAAGAAGGCCTAGGATAACGCACCGAGGCTCAGGCAGGGCTGGTGGCTCTCTTGGCTTTTTTCTTTTTAATCTTTTCCAAGTTTCTAAGCAATCTACCCTGAACAAATTCCAGGGTAAGGAACATGGGGAGATGTTGGTCCAAGGGTACAAACTTTCTGTAATACTATGAATAAGTTCCAGGGCTCTCGTGCACAGCTTGGTGACAGCCATTATAAGACTGCACTGTGTACTTGTAATCTGGTAAGAGAGCAGATTTTAAGTGTCCTCCCTACCGCCTTGCCCCTATACACAAATGTGGGTGGTGATGGATGTGTTAATTAATCAGATCATGGTAATCATTCCACAAAGAATACATATGCCAAATCATCAAGTGTATGCCTTGGTTATATACAACGTTTACTTTTTGGCCATACTTCCCTAAAGCTGAAAAAAGTAAACAGAACTAGTCCTAATGTTCCAGTTTTCACTGTCAGGCAAACAAAAGCAGCATTGGAGCTGAGCGATGTGGTCATGCCACCCGCTCCCCCTGGCCCGGCCCTGTGCTGGGGCAGCCTCATCAATGGCCTTCCTGTTGCCCATCTCGGCCCCGTGGGGTGGTGGGGGGCTTCCTCAGTTCAATGGGCCCCTCTCTGCCATTGTCTCCCAGTATCAGTTCATAGTCTCAAGGATATAGACTGCATTACAATTAGTCATCATGTCCAGCAGGCCCTGAAACTTATTTGCCACACAGAGTTTATTGGCCTTTGTGAAGGGGACAAAGAGAGGCTTGTTGGGAGCTGGACACAAAAGGCAAACACAATGTATGGATTTCTGAATAATACAAAGGCGGGGGAATAATAGCAGCCACAACAATGGCTGTGTTATTGACCAGATGGAGGGTCCTCCCCCAGCTCTTTCCAGCCCTTCCATGCATTTGCCTGACCCATTCTTTAAGATTTTTCTGGCAGGAAGTGACAGCCGAAATGAGGCCAGTAGCCTCACATAGCCAGGAGAGTCAGAGCAATTATCTGTGGGACACAGGCACTGTATGTGAGGGGGACAGGACCTCTGCACCCTTCGTGGAATACTACAATGCATTCTGGGGCTGGAGAATAAGGAATGCATTCAGATGAATTATTCTGAAGTGTGTTCAACTGTGTGTGTGTGTGTGTATGTGTGTAGATACAAGTGTGCAAGCATGTGCATGTGTGTGACATATTCATGCATGAGTACAAGTCTGTATGTGTGTACTGTGGCTGTGAATCTGAGTGTGTGTAGTGAGTAGGTGCACACATGAGTATTTGCTGTGTGAGTGTGCATGAGTGTGCCTGTATGAGCATTTATCTATGGAACTACATGGAACGACATGTCTAGGCATGACTATGTAGGTGAGGGTACAGGAGCATGTGAGTGTCTCTGCAGGAGGGTGTGTGTGTGTGTGTGTGTGTGTGTAAGGGATTGTACACCTGAGTTTCTGAGTGTGTGTATGTGCTTATAGATGCTTTTGTGTCTTTTGAGAGCTCACAGTTGGTTCTGTCACAAGTGAGGAGACTCCAGCTCAAAGGCCCCTCAGCCTATCCATCTTCTCCCATAACAGCCTGGCAGTTGGGAGCACAGACCCCTGGCAGGACCACAGAAGGACCCCACAAAGGGTCTGCTGGATAAAGGTAGCTTTGATGAGGACTCTGATTTCTGATATGACCCAATAGAGTCCCTTTCACATGTGACAGCCACTTTACCTCCTCAGAGCAATGCATCAACTTCCACGTGTTTTCTAGACTCTTCCAGCTTCAACAGTTTGAAGCAACTCTTAAAGAATACCACCATGCCGAAGAGGAAAACGATGGAAAGTTTGAGTAGTCTCGGGCTACTTCCACATTTCGTTGGTATACCTCTGCACCAGCCCCATCAACACTTCTCCATCTTCTCTCCCTTTTCGTTTTCCCTTCTTCCTCTCTTCTGTTCCCTTCCCTTCCTTCTATCTTCCCTCCTTCCCTTATCTGTTTCCTCCCTTCCTTCTTTCTTTCCTTCTCCCTCCATCCTCCTTTGAATGCAGACACATTCCAACATGACTACATATAGCTTTCCTGCCTTATTTCTTTGGCAAGGGAACAAACCACCTCTTGCCCCTTGGATGAATCCTCGCAGCAGCTAATATTTTATGAAGCTCTTGCTGTATGACTTTCTTGGTTTCAAAGGCATTAAGAAAACATGCTGTGGTCTAGAAAACATCATTGCTATGTCCTGATCATAGACATAAGCACTTGGTTTACAGATCAGGTATGTCCATGAAAGTGGAGACAGGGCTTTGAGGAACTGTTTCCACAGTCCTTTCTATGCACCCAGAGATCTTCATCTTCTTCCTCATTACCTATTTGTCTCTGCCTGCAGGTGACAACTCTTCAGATTTAAAGTTTCTTGGAGTAGTGGGCTATTAATCAGGTACAGACACTTAGCCATCCCTGCTTGGGCATTTACTAGCTGTGTATCAGTGGCAAGTTCATTCCTCATCTGGCTGTCGATTCGTTCTTTCATTCAGTCGTTTCACAAGTATTTAAGTGCCTACTTATTTGAAGGGAACTGCTGTAAATTTGGGGAATGCAGAAATGACTTAGAAGAAAACCCTTTCCTATGAAGCTTACATTCTAAAGGAGAGAGAAGATGATAAACAAGAAAATAAGTAAATACAGGTATTTCCCAAGTGCTAAGTCATTAATCTCCGAGCCTTGGTTTCCGGTCTGCAGAACTGGGAGTGGGGTAGGAATTACCCCTGTGTGGCCACGTGTGACAATGATATAAGAGATGCCCTTAGCTCAGAACCTGACCGAGGGGAGGTGTCCCAATGTGCTGGCTGTTGCTTCCTTTGTATAAAGCCACTCCTTACATTTACGTAGCCTTGCAAGTTGAATTTGTATAGCATGAAAAATTATCTGGGTAATTAAATTACTAGCTTTCTAAGGTTTGTGAGTAGCTGTGTGCTCTTGTAAATTTAGGTTCTTAGTGCCAGTTCCTGGCTCTGCCATTTACCAGCCACATAGAATTGTGAGTTCTTCCTCATCCCTGATTTTCTCCATGCATAGGGAAAATAAATGAGATACAATATGTAAAGTACTGAGCCCAGGACTGAGTCAAAACCATCAAAACTGTCACATGGGGATGCTTAGAAGTAGTCCCAGAAGTCTACAAGCCCAATCCAGCTCCCAGCCCCACACGTAGGCCTTGGGATTCTCCACTGAGTTACCTTGCCCACTTTGTGGCAAGTACCTCATCTCTAAACCAAAATGATGCTTACCTTCCAGGGAGAAGACATGTAGAAATAATGCCTTTGCTAGCACACGAGGGCGATCGCAAGTTAATTCTATTTTCCAGTTAACCCTGGTAGCATAAATGAGTGAATTAATGAATTTTAAAAGAAAAACAATTTGAAAAAAATCAAAGGAGAATCATATTTTGTGACCCACAAAAATTACCTGAAATTCAAATTTTGGCATTCACAAATAAAGTTGTTCTGGAACATAGCCATACTTAATCCCTTCTGTGTTGGTTATGACTGCTTTCAAGATGCAGAAGCAAAATTGAACAGTTGTGACAGAGACCTTATAGTCCAGAGAGCCAAAGATATTTACCATCCACCCTTTAAGAAAAAGTTTGTCAACCTGCTCTCATTTACTAATTTAATCACGCGTCGTAAGACTTTCACTCGTCATTTCTTAACTAAATATGCGTAGTGGCTCCCCTCCTCAACCAAGATCTGCAACTTTAACAACGGAATCATTCCTACGTTAATATTGTGATATCCCACTGAATCAGTGAAACATCACTGCTCTATTAAGTCAGCTTCCTCGTGTATTATCTCTATTGTTTAATGTCATCCTTGCTTTTCCATAATCAGTTCTGCTTATCTGTTGGTACAGGTCTATCCACGTGCAAATGAGCTAGTTGGAAGAGAAGATCAAGCAGTGTTTCCTTCAGACCAAATGAGAATCCCTGGCCATCTCTTAGTGGATGTAAGTCCAGAATATAAGAGCTTCCTCTTTGGTGTGTAGTATGAGGACTGGACTTGATTCCAAATTAACTCATCTTTCTGCAGGGAAGGAAGGAGACAGCCCATAATGCCTAGGCATCATTAGTCACCTGGGACCATTTTCTTCTTCATTTTCCTCTCCCAGTGCTGGGAATCCTAGTTCAGCCCTCTGAGCCATGGGTCATTAAGGAAAGTTATATTTATGGTCAACATAAGGGTCCACGAAATATTAGCAATTCCATATAAAGTACAGGAAGTTTTCAGGAAAAAACTGAATGGCTTGTATCAGCTCCTCAAAGGGATCTATACCCATCTCCAAATGAATACAGATGTTAAGAATCACTATAATGAAATGAAGAGTGATGGAGTGAAAGTGAAGAGAAGCATGAATTACAGCACCTCATTCAGTTGTATATGGTGAATGGCTTGGGGTCAAAACCAGTGTCCTACTTATTCCTGAACCACGGGAGCTTAGTCAATTATATCAAAGGAAATTAAACCACCAGAACAAAAGTTACCCTCATAATATCGCTTAAAGTCTGTGTTCTATCAGATTTTAGGGTCCCATGTGCTTCTGCATACTTGGTTTTATTTACTCCATATAAAGCCAATATGAAAATAGTGACATTCAAATGTTTTACATGAGGCTTAAAAAGGTGGATGGATGACTCGGCCCTGTCCAACAATCCTAAGCTTAATTGGATAAGAAGATTCCAGCCGTGGGGTTTATTTATGCAATGTAACTTCAAGCACGTACAACTGCTTTATTTGAACCCAGAGGAATTGGGCTTCCTACTGTTGTCTAAGCGACAACAGGGAAAGCCAATCAGACCCAATGCTTTGGTCCTGGACCTGCAACTTAATCCCCAAATGCTACTTCTTCCCTATAATGAGAGTCACCTTCTCTTTAATTAAAATCCTCTTGCAAATGTAGACATTCGACTTTTACTAATAATTACTTGGAGAAGATTTTTAGCAATCAGCACTACATAAATATCCATACCTCCTTGAAGACCATACAGTTGTAATATTCTCTCTTCCTCTAATTCATTATTTATATACTGCTGCAGATAGACAGGGCTCTTTGTGGCAATTAACATGGGCCTTCCAGTCTCCTCTTGCGGAATGAGGCTGGAGATGAGCATTACTACTTCGATCACAATTACTATCAGTTGGAGAGCTCTCCCTTCTCTATAAAATATGTACTACCCGAAAGGGCGATAAACCACCCAAGAAATATGAACTGCATGTCAAGAAATGTATTGTGAGGACTACAGATTTAACAAGTCATTTACCTTGTACTTACTAGGGAGGAATCCTTTTAATGGGGCAAAGGACATGTCCAACAGTGGAGGCTTAGGCTCCAAGCTCAAGCAACTTTCCCATGATGAAATGAACCACAGGCTGACAGCAAATGGCTCAATACATCTCATTGGTGTCTTTTATTTTTAATAGAGGGATAGCAGGGATTCCTTGGTTCATTAAATCCTTTATATTTTCCTTGCATTCATAACTCTCAAATTTCTTATAGATTGATCATTTATTTGGTTTTCTAAGTCAGGGGTCTGCTGAGTGCCCAATTTGTTCTTCAGTCTAGACCTGGTCATGCCAAGGTGAATGTGGCAGAGTCCCAGCCCTACAGGAGCTGGTGTCCAGTGCAGTGGTGCTGAGTGACAGACGGACAGGGGTCATTCCTATGAAGACCATTAGCTGTGTACCCACAAAGGAAGGGGAGCCACCATCTGCCTGCAGAACTTTAGCTCCTATAAGTAACATAGGAGTTACTCAAGAGAAAAGGACCAGTGGGAAAATCCAGGAGAAAAGGGCATTTTCAAAGGCAATATCGGGGCATTTTAAAATTATCAGAGTATATTTGATGAGAGGCAGATATTGGTTTAACTGAAGGGGGTTAACTGAAGTTGATCCTTCAGTTAACCCCCACCCAAAAGGACTTACCTCTTCTAACGCATACTGTTTATAAGCACCTGCACTCTCTAGATCCACGCAACTAGCAAGCTGGCTTTCTGTGAGCATGTGCAGAAGACTTCTGTGGGAAAAAACTCAACTGTCTCTTCTAGGACCAATACCTTGAGCTCTCAAACTGAGAAACTTGTAATACCATTTTTCCTTCTAGAAATTCATGATCTGAGTCACTACCAGTGGCCATGCTGTGCAGATGCTCTTGACCAGGATTGTGCTCGAACCATCAGAAAAAGGATCCTACAAGAACTGTCCTCGCCACAGGAGACTTTGTATTGGGACAGACTGAGATTCAAGCATTAGCTTCACTTCTCACTGCTAGTGTGAGCTCAGGTGATGCCAGATTGTGTCTACTTGATTGGGTTGGGAGCTGTCCAAGGGATTGGTGGAGCACACTACTGGGTGTGCCTGGGTGGGTCATGGAGGTATGATTTTGGGGGCTATATGTGGTCCCTCACCTCTTCCTGTCTTGCACTGCTCCCCTCTTTGCTTCCTGACCACCAGAAACTAAACATTTTTGCTCAGCCACAGCCTGCCTCAGAGCCAGATAACCATAGACTAATTTCTTCCTTACTTTTTCCTAGCTTGTGGTGGCAGCCAAAAATTCTGGCGTCCTAAGGGTTTACAGTTGCATCAATCTGACCTTAGCTTCTGTGGTCACATGGCCATCTACATGCATCTTCTCTTTGCATGAGTCCCTCCAAAGTCCTTTGTACAAGGACACCATTCACATGGGGAGAGGACCCACCTAATGAGCTCATCTTCATTGGTTAATCTGCAATGGCTTTATTTCCAAGTAAGACCACATTTGGGGATGTGGATTAGGGATTAGTGGATTAGTCCTGGGGATTAGGATTTTAACATATCTTCTTATGAAGGACAAAATTGAACCCTTAAAGCCTACTTTTGTTAAGATTGGCATCTATAGGTTTGAGGAGTTTTGTTGTCCTTGAACATGATTTTAAAAATCTGGATATGGTGGTACACACCTGTAATCCCAGTAACTCAGGAGATCAAGAATTTGAGGGTAGCCTGCTGAATAACTTGGTGAGAATTTGCCTCAAAAGAAAAAAAAGCAAGTTCATGAAAGTCATACTGGTAGAATAATGACTTTGTGTGCACATGCAGTACTCAGATGATTTGTGAATTCGACAAAAACTGCTGAGGACCTCAGCCTCCTCACCTCTGCAATCAACATCCTCCAATGAGCAGAAAAGGGTTGTGGAGGATTCTGGGCTCTGTCTGTGTGATGGGAATACAAATACCTAGAAATTCCTTCTTGATCCATTCTGGTGGTTTTACTTCCAGGTTTTCTGTAATGAAAAAGCACTGTTTCAGAATTTCAGAAATCAATAACTATCTTTTCCTTTGCCATAGGATTTTCCATACCTGACAGTCATATGCCTCTGGCCCTTTCTTCTCTTAATTGATTCTCCATAATGGGTGTTCATTTCAGATCATCCTGTGGTCTGCCAAAGTTTATGAGTGGAAAATTTTATTGGATTTTTTTCTTCCCATCACATTTGGGTTCTCTGCTCTCCTTCCAGCACTGGCTGAGTGGCCTCAGGCAAGTCGCCAGACCCTGAGTTCAGTGTCTTCCTGGGTAAAACAATACGGCTTTTCATGGCTCCAGACCCACAGCAAACATTTGAGAACTTCTTTTGAATTGCTGGATGCTATGAGCGATGTTGTGCACTTTTAATGCAGATGGGGATTTTTGAAAAGCATGAAACTTTTACCCAAACTCACACAAGATGTGTCAAGCAGGTACAAGGGGTGAAAGCAAAGCTACGAGACATGCATCTATTTACTGGCATCATTGAGAACGTTGCTGGTCATCTTTCACCTGAAAATTCGAATGAAAGGCAGTAATAGGAAGTGAAACAGAAGCAAAACAAACTCAACTGTAGCATCAAAGAGTTTACCTTATGACCATAAAGGAAAAGTTAAGGAACCCAGACAGGTTTCTGGGCCCTAAATCAGGGACTTGGGAAATTAATGGGGTTGAACAAGCCCCTCTACAGCTCCATCTCCACACTGGAGAATCCTTGTCTCAGGGGACACCACCCATGTCCTGGTAACACAAAATGCCTCTTGGCACTGCCCTCAGGATGCATCTGAGTGGCCCCGTGACAGCATGATGTGCATACATCCCCAGGCCGAAACCTCCGTGCCCTCTGTGCTGCTGGGCCTCTGCGTCCGCAGGGAGCTTCTGCAGCCTGGGCGCTACCTGGGTGGAAGCAGCCCTTGCACACAGTCTGCTCCTTGGGAAGTATTGTGCCGAGTGCCTGAGACTGAAAATGACAGGGTGCATTTACATGTAGATGTGCAACTCAAGAGCAAGCCCTTGCTGGCGACAGTGCACCTCCCATAGGCCGGGAGTCCTCAGCAGCACTGCTTGAGGAAAGCCAAGATCCCCACCCAGCCCAACGCAGGCCTAAATTAACACACCCTCCTTTCAAAGAAGACTAGGAGACCAGGGAATCAGAGTCCCCTCCACCCAGGGCACTGTTTTCACACTGTCCCTCTTCAAACCCTGATGCTCATCCTGAGGTGAGAGGCACACACACACAAAATGCTAACATGGACAGGCAACACCGCCTGCACCCTGGCACGCTCCTAACTGCATGCACACAAGCACACAGAGTATACCGAACTCTAGGGTTCACCTGCACAAGCGCGCATGTCAATGCAAGTGTGGGCACACACTCACACACTTGCAAGAGAGGGTAGTAGTGTGAAGGAGAATGCATAGGCTCCAGAGGGGGTTGCTTGTGTCCCCGATCCCAAGGAAGTCACTCTGTTAAACAGCAACAACCTTCCCTATCCTCTGTGCTTATTCTGAAGTGTAAACAAGAAAAAGAATGGGATGTTCTTGGCACTCCAAGGTACCCATTCAAACACACAAGTTGTGGTCATCATCGTCACCATCATCGTCATCATCATCATCCTCCTGCCTTCATCTGTGGACTTGGAGCAAGTCTCCAAGCCATTTAACTCCAGTGTGCTTTCCTCCCTGGAAAGGTCCTCTATAGGGAAAAGGTACCCAACAGGAACTGCAGGTTTCACAGAGAGGTGGAACTGCTGAGAATCCAAGTTGGACTTCCATTTCCACACTAAACACATAATCAGCAACATACCCACAGCCACAGAAAGGAAAGGACTCAGCCTTGAATCTGAAAATTACCATACCAATCCCAAAGCTTCTTTACAACCCCTGGGGTTCCTAGGAAGACACCCCCCTCCAAGCCCAGACATCATAAGACCAATTCACAGAAGTGAGAAGACCTGTCCTCTGTCCTCTGGCAGGGCACACTGGAGCAAAGGAGGCAGATTTGCAAATAACTCACGAGGGTGGGGTGGGTCAGCACTTGCAGTTAAGCCATGAAGTTACTGGTGCTCAAGAAAGTGGGTGTGTCAACCACTTTTGGCTAGGAAGGAGGGCAAGCAGCCCAAAAAGGGCTTCATAGGAAGAAGGAGTCTAGCTGGTGTGGAAGAATTGGATCTCCAAGGGTTGAGTGAGGTGGCGGAGGCGGGGGTGCCCTGACCCAGGGACCATGTGCAGAGTGTGGAACAAGTTCCTTGGGTGTGGCTGCCTCTCAGGGCTTTCAAAGAGGGAAGAAAACGCTGACCCTTCCACCCTTGTGCCCTCCTGAGTTTGCTGAGTGTTACATGTCTGATGTCTGAAAGGAAGGTAACCTCCAGAGATGTCCATACTGCCTTTGGCATGACCCTGTCCTACTGTCTTCAAAGCTCACCTCTTCCAAAAAGCATCTCCTGATGTGTCCCCTTCGATGACCTTCCTGCACATCTGTGTCATGTGCCTTCACCCAGCCATGGATGGAACATGTGAGCTCTAGCCCTAAGGTGCCACCCGGAGAACCCCATGGGAACCAGGGAGCCTGCATGGAAAGACAGGGGTCATAGTAACATGGTCATGTGCTGCAGGCCAGAGCTGCCTAATTTGCTAATTGTTTATAACTGTTGCTATTTTATTATATTAAACACATTCAAAAGTGCAGGAGCCCCTTCTCAGTGTCAGGAGTAATTCAGCCTCTCGCTCCTGAATGGCAGCTGCTGGCGTCACCAGGAGGGACAGAGCCTGCTCCCGGGGCAGCTGGGGGGTGGGGAGTGGCCCAGGAGCCTGATTCCCTCCCACCACGAAGCAAGAGCACAGGCCTTCTTCTACAATTGTCCCTTCACAATTGTGAATTCAAACCACCCCGTTGCATAACATGGCATTTGTGGCGGCCCATTGTTCTGCCAGCCCTCTCGGCTTTTGTTCCTTCCTCTGTGCGCCGGACCCTGACTGTCCCCATCCAGGGACCACGCAGAACTCTACATTCTTTCTTTTTCCCTTGATTGCAGCGGATCTTTGCATTCACAAGTTATTTTCAAATGTTCCAGTTCCCTCCTCTGCAGTGCGCCATGTCGGTTTGTATCTCGCTAAAACTGAGTCTAAGGATACAGGGGGAGAAAGGTAGAAATCAGCCGCTGAAAATAACAGGGGGTTACCAGAAATGGCAGTCAAATCGCAAGAGAGATTCAGTCATTATTTGGGTGTGGATAGAACCCTCCCTTTTTTACATAGCGGATTTTATGATGTCAGGTTGCACCTAGCCATGAAGGAGACTGTCATTGAAGTCAGGCTTTTTTACCTGGCCAACAGTTTGATTGACATTATAGTCTTGCTGTTCAGGAGACCCTCTGAGATGGCTCTACTTGCACAATCAGCAATTAGGAAATCCAGTATTTTTTTTTTTTTTTTGGTGCCAAGAATCCAGCTCATGACCTCATGCTTGCCAGGCAGGCATCTGAAGTTTTATACCCGGCCCACAATCTGGAAACCCAGATTATTGGCTGTGGTTCTGATGTCTGCAGGAACATCCCAGGCCTGTGTCTCCTGTGTACCTGGGGCCGCGTTCAGCTTTCAAACACCGCCCCTTGATCCTTTCCACATGAGCTCTTCCATCTTCAAAGTCTTTGTGCTTACAGCCTCTCTAATGTCCTGTCTGCCTATAGCCAATGAAACTTTGCTCTTAAGAATTTCCCCTGCTTAGACCAGACCCACCTGGGTTCTCTCCATATGATAAGGTCACCTGACTTGGGACTTTAAGGACAGTTATAAAATTCCTCCAAAGCTGTCCTTACATTAAAGTTTTATCACATAACCAGGGGATGGGAATCTTGGAAGGCCATCACTGGGGTTCTGCCTACCACAGAGATAAAGTTGGGTGCTAGGCGATCAGCATTCAAGCTGGGGGTAGACAGGAATGGGAGAGGGGCTGTGTTCCCAATAGCTTCTTAATGCCCACTCAGACCTCTACTGTGTGACCTACCATCAACAGCTGGATTTCATGCCAATTAGGCCCCAATTTCTCTACTTAGGAATATAGAGGTAAAATTATTCAAAATTTCATGAGGATTTTGAAAAACTTCAGGTAGTTCTCCTAAAAGATTTTGCATTATGCCTGGCATGTAATAGATGGTCAACAAACACTGGCTATTATCATTTCTATAATTATCTATCATTAATTGTATAATTAGAAGTAGCATTATTCATACTAATAAAAATGTAGACATAAATAAGTGGTTTTAAAAGGAGGTGATACTTAGGCTTACATTTGAGGACAAGTATAACCAGAAGAGAAGAGCTTGAAGGTTTCTAAAGCAAAGTAACAATGAAAAGAGATAAAATTGACTTGATTAGTATATGTTTATACATATATTGACTGATCACACTGCACCCAAAGATATGCACAATTAATATGTATATGCTACTATACATATATCCATGTGTATAGTAGCACAACTCATAATAGCTAAATCTTGGAAGCAGACTCTGTGTCCATCAGCAAATGAATGAAAAGAAACTGTGTGCTCTTCTGGCATAAAGAGGGATAAACTTGAATCATCTGTAGAAACAAATGGATGCACCTAGAGAGTGTGATGTTAAATAAAATAAATCAGACACACAAGCTTTAACATCACATGGCTTCTCTTCTATGAGAAACCCAAAGCATAAATAAAGACCAAAATATAAGATAGACACTAGGAAATGAGGCAGATCTTTTACAAAAGCGAAGGGGACCAAGAGATGAAGGCAGGTTAAAGGAATAAAATAAGAACTGAGATATTATGCATATGGACCAATTCCCCACGATGGATGTAATCATTATATACTGCAAACATGTACTAATATATATAAATAAAACCTGTGTAAAACGTGCTTTGGGGGCCTGGCCCAGCTTCTGCTCCAGAGCATGCCCCTCAAGGGGCAGCCCGATCCCCATAAAAATCCTCAGATTGGTGGCACGGCAGGAATGATCATAGGAGCCCAGGTTCTTATGTGCCAAGATTCTACTAAGCACTTTACGTATTGTGACTCCTGAGCTTCACCACAGCCTCAGGAAACACATACTGCTAATACCAGGCCCTTTTACAGAAAAGGAAACTGAGGCTGACAAGACCTCACAGCTGGCAAGAGGCAGGAATGTAGAAACACTTGATCAGTCTGGGCCGGCTGCAAGTATTCCTCCTCCTCCTCCTGCCTTCCCTCCCCCTCTGGGATTCTCTGACCCCTTGCTTCTTGTGGCCATGCTCATCCCTTATACATAGCCTGTCCATATCTTTGGCTTCTTGCTCCTATTTCCCACTTTCTTTTCTATGATCCTTCTATCTTCTTGGGCTCTAATGTGCCTACAAATGGCCTGGTTACCACCTTCCAAAGAGTTTTCTAATTCAGGTGGCCCGGGGTGTGTGGGGCCTGGGACTCTGCATTTCTAACCAGCCCCCATGGAGTCTCATCCAGGGACCACAAATGAGCAGCAAGACACCAGTAACTCATGACGCCAAGGATGGCAGAGATCATGGCTGTTATTTCTGTAACCTCCATGTTCCTGTCTATGAAACAGGGATCATATCAAAGCACTTTGTCCCTAGTTTAGATCTGTATTTTAAAATGAATGATAGCAGTGAGATTTCTTCTATTTCTTCATTTTCTCCTTTCCTCTTATATTTGCCTTCCCCCCCCCACACCACAGTTTAAACTTGTCTTTATCTCAGAAGTTTCTTTTTCTTATGTAGCCTTCATACAAAACCTTTGTGACTTTCTCACTGACATTTTTCGTGGTGAAAGTTCAATTTTTAAAATTGATTATCCCCTCACTTGGCAGCATCAGCCTGTGCAGAAAATGAGACTGCAAGTCTGGATGTGCAGGGGAATTCTCAGCTCTTTCTTGTTAGGAAACTTCTTGTGCATTGGCCATGATCTTGCAGCCTCTCTATTTGAGGCTGGGCTGCCTTCTATGTCTTTATTTTCTCTCCCTCCAGTTCTCATTCTCCTTTCTTCTCAGATCACAATTTGTCATTTCTAAGTTTTATCTCTGATGATTCAGAACAAAGAGCACATCTTAGATTGTCTCATTATCACATAGAGCAAAGATTTTAGACAGTGCCTTGTGGACCATCAGCCTCTGAGTCATGTTGAGTTTGAAATTGTGATACAGATTAAAAATAGTGACAAGAGAAAACCTAATAATGAAACAAACACCCTGCCAAGTTGGGTATGCAGTGAAGTTTATTCTGTGTAGTCATCAAATTCTATGACTTACTGCTGTGCAACACCCCTTTCTGCTGTCCCTTCTTTGGAAGAGGCCCATCACTGACCAAGGAGCAACTCAATTTGAGAAAGGCCATTTAGTAAGTCCTTTGCCCCCACATTGAAGCGGAAACTTGGATGGGATCTGTGGAGCCTGGAACCAGTGTCGGTTACTTTTGAACGTTAATCTTTCCAGAACTTATCATGGTACAAGCACTGTTCCTGCGGTTGCCACTCGTATTCAGTCAGGTCAACCAAATGTCTCCATGGGCACTGCTGGCTATTCCAAAGCTCCATCTTGGTTGGTCTTCCACTCTGTCATCCTGCCCAGAATGCAGACACTGCTTCCACCAGGCTTGGGGAAGGGAAATCACATGATGGCTGCTACCCAGAGTTCACTCACTTTCAACTCTGAGACCTGAGAAATTCTTTTCTGCCAAAGAAAGTTTTGCCTTTGCCTTTCCTGGACCTTAAGAGTTAGACCCCTCCTCAATAAAATTATCCTGTAACAGTTCACTCCTCAAGTTTTGGGAGAATTAGTCTTCACCTTGGCCACTTTGCCGTATAAATACAGCACCAAGTCAATGCATTTTATAAGACCCCAATTTAATAGTATGGGACTCTGATACACAAAATATATTACAAAGGCAGAATCTCAGACCCTACTCCAGCCTCCTGAATCAGAGTCAGCATATTCAAAGGATTCTGGGTGAACTTGCAGGCCCATTAGATTTTAAGAGTCATTGGCCTGTACATTAACACACTTTTGACTCTTACCAGATAAAAACAGGTGACCTGACTGGAGTGAACTAAGCATTCCTCCCCCTCAGTTTATAACCTTGAGAAGAATGACTTGAAATCTACCTATCTCCACATTTACTTCAGAGAGGACAGGAGACCCCACACACACACATACACACACACGCACACACACACACTCACACATATTCACACAGAAAATTAGCAAAAGGGGCAGCCTCTCTCAGGATAGGGTAGTTCGGCCTCCTGCATAAGCACTACTTCCTGGATCAAACATAGGAACAGATTTAATTTAGGAAAGTAGAGGAGAACAGCCTCCACCAGCACCACCTATTTTAAACCTATTTCTCAGTAGTCGGTATAAAATTCATCTCCCCTTCGGTTTAAGCCTGACCTTTTCTGAGTGCTTTGAAAAACATTACATCAGAGAGATTTGCTTGACTGGAAGAGCTTTTCGAATGCTCCTGGAAACAGGCAGCTCAGTCTTCACTCTCATCTTGAACCTGGCCTCACTCATGCCACCATTAAGGCTACAGAAAATCAGCTCGTTGGTCCAGAGGATGGGGAATCCCCCACCAGTTTGGTTTTTATTGACCCAGTCACCATTCATGGTGTGAGGCCTGATGTCCAAGAGGGTAGCAGAAAGGGCTGAGGGAAGATCTGGGGTGAGCAAGATTTGGAGTTGAAGGCTTTCTGGGAAGTATAAGGTCAGTAGAAGTCACAGTCACCTTGGTACCCAGCAAGGTTCTGAGCAGAGACCAAGGACATGACTTTCAGCAATGACTTCTTTGACTGAATAATTGTCCCTTCCACCTACCATTTTTATTCTCAACTTCCAATCTATCTACTCTTTCTTCTGGAAAGCTGACCTAGGTGCTTTCTCTCCCTCTTTCTCTCTCTCTCTCTCTCTCTCTCTCTCTCTCTCTCTCTCTCACACACACACACACACACATCATCATCATCATCATCATCATTATCATCATCTTAGGGAAGAAATGAGTAACACCACTGGATCTCCAGGACCAAAGCAAACTCTTTGATAATTCGAATGCTGTCTTTATTTGTACATTCCTTCAGAAAAATGTCAGATTATTCATGTTTTTCTGAAATATCTGTTAGGCATCTTAATTTCTCTCACTTCCAGATCTCCTTTAAAGGTTTATTTTAACTCTTGGGGTTCTTATTAATGTTTCATTTTCCCTTAAATTTCTCAAAGAATAGGAGAAAATAAGAAATTCTCTTTCCCAGAAAAAAAAAAGTCTAAAGTTCCCACCAGCACAGATGTTCTGACTTAAGGAAAAATTTTATAGCCATCTCTTTAAAAATGTATTTAAGTTTCCCCACTGTGGAGCAAAAGGAAAGAGAAAAACAGCTCACAACACATACTGAGCTACCAAGTGAGGTCCAGAGAAATAATGCAAAAATCTGGGTTCATGTGAGCACAGGACCGAGACTTGGGGGTCTGGAAATAGGTAAGATCCAGGGTTCTCAGTGTGATCCATACACAAGTTGTGTCCACTGAGGGTGAAGAACTGAGTTACAGAGAAGGATCTTAGGATTTGGTAAACCCCTCCCTGTCCCCATCATCGCAGATGGTCACTTCCAATCATCTCAAATATCTGCCTCCCTGTGCTGTCCAAACTAAACCAGATGGCTCACTGAGCATCTCCTCAGCCACACATCGCTCCCCTGACCTCTGGTCACCAACATGCTTTGATGGTTTGGTTGGAGGTGACCAATGTACCCTTGGTTCTGACGGCCTTCACCTCTGCTTCTAGCAACAGACCTGTCCCCAGAAGGACAGTCTAATGTTGGCCCTGTCATAATCCCTAACTAGTGATTCTTCAGGCATAATTGGAGCAGGAATCAAATCCTTGCCCTGTAATCAGAGCTGGACTCCTGTCCTTTGGGGCTGACCCCACTGATCATGGGACTTGGCAAGTATATTTGATGCCACGGGAGAATTGTATCATTCTGAATTTTGGTGTGGACACTTAGTCTTTCTCTATTTCATTCTCCTTCCACCACAAACTATTCTTAAAATTTTTTTATTGATACATGTCTGCAGTATTTGATGGTCGTGTTCATCTTAGGGAGTAGGGGCATGCACGTAATATATCTTGATTCTTTTTATTCACCTTTCCCTCCCCATTCTCTTCCCTTATTCCGTCTCTAGATCCCTTCTCCATTTCCACTGTTTTTTAGTTCATGTTTGTGACATATAATGATTACATTCATTGGGGGTAGTTGGCACATGCACATGAGTCAGACTATTGGCCAAACCTCTAGACAGCTCTGAAGTCCAGCGGACTTGTGTTTGAACACAACATCTGGTGCTCTGGTTGTTATAATTCAAGTAAAATAATGAAATATAGTTATAGTTGGAATGTCCCCCAGATTCCGTGTGTCTGGCTACCCAGAGTGGCACCAGTGGGAGACAGGAGGACCTTTATGATGTAAGGCCTAGTGGAAGGTTCTTAAATCCTTGTGGGTGGGCTTGGAAGGGGGTTGTGCAGCCTTGGTCTCTTCTTGTCCCCCTCTTTGTTCTGTAGCTCAGGATGGCAGTGGTTTGCCTCTCCATGTGCTCCTGCTGTGTTCTATCACCCTGGTTAGAGGTGCAAAGCAATGATGCCACCTCCCTTGAACAGGTACCTCCAGAATTGTGACCCTAAGTAAGCCTTTTTGACTTATAAGCTAATTGCCTGCAGTATTTCATTATAGTGTCAGAAACCTGACTGTTATGGTTTCTATGTAGGTGTTCCCCCAAAGCCTCATAAGCTCATAGGTGGGGCTTTTTATAGGCGGAGATTGGGTCATGAGGGTATGATCGCCTTGAGTGGATTAGTCTATTGATGCATTGCAGCTCAGTGTGGTGTAGGAGGTGAAGCCTGGCTGGAGGAGGCGGTCACTGGGACCACGGCTTAGAAGGGCCCAACTCCCTCCCACCTTCCTTCATCACTCTCTCTGCTTCCCACTGTTATGCCAGGGGCTGTTTCTCCTTTGCCCTGCCTTGGCACCAGCCAGTTATGGACTGAGATTTCTACACACCATGAGCCAAAATAAACCTCTCCCCCTTTAATTTGTGGGTGTCAGGTATTGTGTGATGAGAAAGTAACTAAGGCACTGACCAATACATGTACACAAACCTCGTGGAGAAGTTATCAGAAATAAGTGAAGTGATATTCTTGCATCTGCAAGAAATAAACCATTTTTGGTACACATCAGCTATGCTGAAACTAGAGTACTTCCACAGGAATGCTTTCTGCATTTCAGAACTGGTGACCCTCGTCAGGGCTGAATCAATTTGAATCTGGCCAAGCAAGCTGCTGTTCTCAACTGCCTGGCTGTCCTCCATACCTGCGTTCTCACACACATGGCTTTGCTCATCTCCACAGATTATCATGCTCATTTCCTGCCTCAGGGCCTTTCCATGCACCACTTATTTTTCCTGGAATCTTATTTTTTTCCTTCAACAAATATGCCTTCAGTTGTCACAGAGTGTCAGGTGCTTTGCTATAGGATACAAGAGTGTGAGCTTGTGGACTTTACATTTTATATGTGTGAGAGAGGGTAGGGAAATTGTGGAAAGGCTGACAACTAGCCAAATCTAAAAAAGAAATTATTTTAGAATTATGAAGATACTTCAACAGGAACATAGAAAAAGTGGCTGGATCCCTAGTCAGTGAACCCTCTTCAAGGAGGATTTTGAAAAGGGAGTATTTTGAAATGAGGTGAAGTTCTAAACTGGGATCTAAATGGTAAAGATCATGTGAATAGTTGGAGGAAGATCGTTGAGACAGAAGGAATTGCAAGGACAAAAGTGATATGCGGTAGCTTGGTTCCAAGATGCCTGCCAGTACTTTCCTCCCTCTCCCTGTACACTCACATTTCCCCCACACCAAGATGTGTCAGCCACTTCTTTCTGTTGTCAGAGATGGTCTGTCTCTTGATCAGTAGGATAGTAAAGAAGTGTGACATTCTGAGATTACTGGGGTCAGGTCGTGAAAATACTCGCAGCTAGTCTAAGCCCCCGGATACTCTCATGAAATGTCCCCCCACTCAGATAACATTCTCCAAGCTGTGAGATGCCCAGGATTCACAGAGATACCACATATAGATGTTCCACCAACAGGCAAAACTGACCCCGAGCCCACCATCCAACCCCCGGTCCTGTAGGGGCGCTATCTTTGTTGTCTAGTTCAATCAAACCTTCACACATCTCTGTGTATCCAGTCTAGCCAACAACTGAACTACAAACAAAGCCCACTATGCTGAAAAAGCCCACTTAACCACAGAACTGGGAGGTACCATCCTCAACTTATTTTCAAGTCACCAAGTTTCATACTGATTTGTTTTGCAGCAAAAGATAACATTATGACTCTTCTCAGTCTACCTACAGCCCATTGTTAATGCCTTCTTATTCTGCTGCTCAAACATTGCTCCCTTTCTTGGACTCTCAGATGTAAGAATCTCCTTTATGGTCTCATAACACTTGTGCTTTTCCATAATCTCACCTATAATCTACAGTTAAATTATTATCTTTAAAGTTTTGTGATTATTTTTTCTCATCTCTCTCTCTAAGCTATGTTTGAAAACAATAAATGCTTGTGTATTTTGCTCACTGTAACATTCACAGCCCTGAGCACGGAACTTGGCACACTGTAGGCACTCAATACTCCTCAGAAAAAGGAATCAGAATGAATGCACTGGCTTTGGGGTAAAGAACTGGTTGTCCATGCCAGAAAACTTTGATAACATTGTTCCCAAACACTGCTTCTCCAGTGCCTCTGACTACAACTTTTATCAAGGAAGGTTTCTTTTTTTATGGTAAAACATCAAGTGCCCAGGACACATCTTGCTTAGAAGAATGGTAAAAACAAACCCTTAGAGGATAAAAGGTCCCTAACTGGATGCACACACACACACACACACACACACACACATACACACACACACCCGCAGAACATGACCTGAACTTTCCAGGTTTCTAACTACTCTCAGGAGGTCTACAACATGACCCAGCAAATTTTAGTGTGACCTCAAAATTACAGTCCAGTTAATTCCTCCTGATTCACCTTCCACTAAGAGCCCTCTCTTTTTCTGCATACTACCTTTATATAATAAAAATATTTTTATGTCTTGCTATCAAGTCTTATGTTTATTATTTATCAGCCAGCTTGCCAAGTTCTTTATACTCATTATGTCATCTTTCAGAAGCTTATGAGATACAGAATCTCTCCCAATTACAGATTAGTAAATTAAGGCACAAATTGGTTAAGAATTTGGCCCAGAGCCAGGAAGTTAATAAGTTACAGAGTCTGTCTTAAAAACAAAGCAAACAAGGAAGACTCAGGCAAAGAAACAAAAAGATCTGAATGTCTTTGAAACAAAAGTTCTTGTCCATTCTGTCCAAATACATCATAAAAGGAACATGCCCTCCTTTACCTCTGGCCCCATCTGGTCCCTGAAACCTGACTCTTCCCCTGAGAATGTGGTCCTGAGCTGGATGCACCATAGAACATGGCTCAGGGAATCTCTTCACCAAGTTGTAAGGCCACGAAAACTGTGGCACTGAGGCTGGACCTTCTTTCCCCACCAGTGCCAGCCAACCCTAGAACACATTTGGATGGGTGCCACTTGCAGGAGAGATGAACTCATCCAGCAGCCAAGGGCAGGGTGGAGGAGCAGGTCATCGGACACATTCTAGGGACCTCGTAGCCTGGTAGAGCAGCTGTGGTCGCTGCCATATGGAGAAAGAAGCATCTATCTCAGTCCCCCAGAGCACAGCCAGAGTGAAACACCAGGTGCAGGATGGTTCGAGTCTGGGTGGGCCACTTTGGAAACTCAAAACTGATCCACACGTCCGGGAATTTGAAAGAGTGACTCAGAAATTCCCAGGCCCTTGGCTGCACCATCGCACTCAGGCTGTGGATCCCACAAGCAATCTCCAGCTAATCTTTGTGCTTCCCCGGTGCCCCACTCCCTATCCCCACCCTGGTGCCCTAGCTGCCTCATCAAGTGTGAATCACGAAACCACATAAACTGCAGCAAGGCCCTTTTCTCAGCGGGCTGCTGGGAATGTAAACAATCATAACGTAAATATGACTTAGCAAAGGCTTAAGCAAAGTGCTTAAAGGAAATCTATATTTTTTATGTAAACAGTCTTCTGTTTACCTAACGTGGTAGCTTACTTCTACTTAACTCTGGAAGATCTGAAAGGAGATCATCAGGAAGCAATGATGACCAGGAGATGGCAAAGGCAAGACAATAAAGGAAGCTCACTTCGAAATGCCTCTTCTGTCCCTATTCAGCAGTGTGGGAAAACAGTAGGACTCTTTTTTGTGTGTCACTTTTGTTAGATGATTAGGCACTAAGGTGAGATATCAGCGTTTTTCTTTGCATGGCTATGAAAGGATCCTTTGGAGAGGGAAAAGCTGTGGTGTGTGCATGTATGTGTGTATGTGTGCTAGAGAGAAAAATGAACAGACAGTTAGACAGATACACAGACAGACAGAGGGAAAGTGTCAGAGGAGCCTGAACCCAGACATTCAAGAAATCATGGAAAGATTCTCCACCATCCTTCTCGCTCCCTTTGTCTCAGAGCTGAATCTTGATCCTAGGTGATGATCCACATAGACAGAAGATGTCAGACAACTTGAAAATTCCTTATTGTTACTAACCACAAATATTCAGGGTTTGTGTTATCTAGGTTATAATGAGAACCTGCCAGGGAAGAATTCAGACATACAAATCTTTGTGTAAACTACCTTAAGAGTCTTAAGCTGACAAAACCCAGAGCAAAGTCTGAAATTTTGTCCTCAGAGTACCCATAACTGAGCTTGGGTGCTTCACATATCATAACAGGATTCTAGTAGATTGCCAGTTTTCCACAACTGTCATGCTGTGTTCAGACCAGAACAGTCTTAACTTTGTTCTGTGGCTTTACCAGTCTTTTTCAGTGCCCCTGAATATCTAGAGATGATAAGGTGCTGGAGTAGCTGGTTTTTTTAAGGCTTCTGAACAATGATAGCAGAGTTGACCTACTTGGGGAGGCATGAGAATAGTCTCAATGTTACTTCTTTCTCATCACTGTGGACTGCTGCTGTTATCTATCCGAAATCCACCTCTCTTCTGCCAAGAGCTGAAGATAATCACACATTCACTTTTCGCAATAACTTTGCATACCCACTTCGTCAAAAAAGCCATGCAGCTAAACCATTTCTATTGCATTCATGCTAAGAGACTGATTACCAGTCCTTGGCTACTACCCCTGCCATGCCTTGGTGGCTAGACTCTTTCCTGTAATCTGTGAGCTGCCTTTCAGCAAATCCCCCATCTTAAGCATAAGTCCTTCAGAGTCAGTTTCTGTTGCTCACATTCAAGAATTCTAACTAAATCCTCTTCTTCCTCCAGATGTTGAACTAGCAGATGGGGATTCAATGGTGAATAAAAGTCTTTTGATAAGACCAATGTTCAGCTATTCATTTTTTAACAGACATTTTATTTGGAGAGTCTATGACATGCGTGCTTCTGGGAACCAGCAGTAAACAAGTCGACACAGCTTCTTTCCTTACAGATAACATTGTCTCCTGGGAAGAAGACGCTTCACTATACAAATGAGAGAGTGAAGAGAGGAAAAGCCCAGAGTGCGGTCAGCACACATCAAAGGGGACCATCTCATTTCAGCACCTGGAATGACCCAGCCCTTGATGGGCACCAATGGTCAAAGGGACAGTCAATGGATAGCTGACTCTTTCATGGAGCTCAAAGGAGTTAATGGTAAAATAATAATATCTATACTAACATGAGGAAGAATGATATTGGTCATCTTTCCCTCCCATCTTAGAAATCTAATCTGTGATAGAATGGCTCAAAAATATACAGTAGAGTTAACTAGCTAAGCTAGGCTGCCTGGCCACATGGATGCAGGTACACCTGAGGCTTCACCTTTGCAGTTCATGGACACAAGTCTTCAACAGACCAGATGAAAACCCAGGTCTCATGTGGGTTGTGTTCCCTGACTATAGAACAAACAAAGATTAAGCAATTAAAAAAAGTACTACTAACATATATCATACCTAGTAAAGTATGCACCAACCAGATGTTGATTTTATATATTATCATACACTAACCATATGAGCAGGAGTTTTCAATTTCATAGACTTGCTCCATTTATTTTAGCAGATAGAAAAGGAAGGGAAAGGAGGGGAAGGAGTGAGAGAGAAAGAAAGATTAAAGGAGGAGGAGGGCGGAGAGAAGAGAAGCAAAAACTCCCTAAGTCATCTGGTCAACCACAGATCTATGAACTTGAGGTGGCAGTGGCTTCAGTGCTGGCTAGCCTTCCACATGAGGCTACCTCTGCCTGAGGTTGTAACTCTTCACTGTGGCCTCTAGAAATCTAGGAAACACTCATTGCCCTGTTGGGTTCACCTGAGGCTTCACCTTTGTAGTTCATGGGCATAGGTCTTCAACAGACCAAATGAAAGCCCAGGTCTCATGTGGGAAACCACAGGTCATTCTCACTTCTCTGGCCAGCCCGTCAGACTTTCCAAACTCCTGTATATTATGCCATTAATCCCCTCTCCCCAAGTCAGCAGCATCCATTACCTAAACCAAGAATATTGTTTACTTTGGCTACTATCAAGGCAGTGTTGAAGTTTCAGGCTACCCTTCTCTGGTGCCCAGTAGGATTCAAGGCTATAATCCAAACATTTATCCCACTATCCATTCTTTTATTCACATATGCTTAAATTCTCCCCTATATCCATGTATTCACCCATCCATTTATCTCATCATCCATTGATCCATTCATTTATTTACAGATGCAGAAATTCACTCATATCTTATACTCCTTCTTAATCACTCATTCACTTAGCAATTTCTCCATTTAGCCACTTACTGACCCAATAAGCAACCTAGTAAGTTATGTGTTTATTAATCTAGAGATTAATCTATTTATCACCTATTCAATCACTCACCATTGCTGCACTCATTCACTTGATGACTTTATCACTCAACCACCTAAGCACCTACTCAGTTAATCTATGACTACAGACTGTTGTTGATGTTGGAGGAATGAGGATGAATGATATTGTTACCCATTCCATTTATCCACCAATCTCTCAATTCATCTACTTATATGTTCTTTCAGTAGGAGTCCACTCCTGTGGACACTGAATTGGGTACTGGGTGAATCCCAGGGAGGTTGGGAGAGACAAATTAAGATGAACTGTCAGTCAAGTTCATGCAGAGTAATGAACCAAAGTGACAATTGGGAAAGACTTGGCAAAGAGACAAAACCCAGACAAGAGACTGATCAAGAGCTCCAGCTGTCAATAAAAAGCAATAAATTTTTCAATAGAGGTATATCAATATATATCAAAAAGATACTCATTTGTGTATCAAATTTAGTCATAGAAGATGTTAGTCAAAAGGTTTGGAACTTTCTCTGGATTAGAAAGAAGCCTGAGAAGGTGCCTAGATGATGAAGACATATCCAGCCATCCATTCACCTATAACACATCCATCCATTCACCTACCCACACATCCATATTTTATCTACCATTCTTCTCTATTTCCATTGCTCAAGCACTACAGGAGGGTGTCTTAACTAGAGTTTCATAGAGAAGTAAAACCATTTAAATTTGACTCATGCCTGCATTCTAAGTATCACCCATTGCTACTGACATGTAATAAATGTAAACTAAATATTTATTAAATAAATTCAGGGATACACTTAGCTATACTAGATAAACCTAAACTTGAAAGGTAGCACCTTGACCAGCACTTGGCCCTAGGCTAATATAGGTTAGTTCACGTTTTATGATTGCTTAATAGCGACATGCGGGATCTATCTTATCTATGTTGGAGAAGTTAACATGACCATGTGAGACCATGACTAGTTCAGGCATGTCTAGAAGACATAACTTTAACTGTTTGACAAAGTGAATCCATCTCTGTCATAGCCTAACATGCCACTGGAAAGGGCTAAGGCCAGATACATGCATTAGGAGCTAATCAACCAGATCTTAGGATTCAGTAGATCCAATTATTTTTGTTCAATACCAACTTGATGAGGTCACCACATAGACCCTTAGTCAAACTGACTATGTTTGGGAGAACGGCATTTTTGTAAACAGGCCTCTGAGTTTTTCAAAAAACCAGTGTCAATTGAAGAGGATCACTCTGAGTTTGGTCAATATAGTCAAGCTATCTGGACAACCCAAATTGAAATCCTTTTATTTCTTGAGAAACAAAATAAGGAAGTCCTTTCAATTTAAACCTAGAGGCAACACAGCTCTATGTTATTGGCAGCATAGGAGACACAGTGGCTGAAACCAGTGGAGGTAGATATTAGACCAGAATAGTATTAGATCTGTAGCCTTGGGCAAGTTACACTGAACATCTCTAATCCTCAGTGTCTGTAGCTGTAAAATGTAAAAATAGCTTTCACTTCCCCTTGGATTATAGCCAGTAAGCTACTGGGAAGGTCTAGCCTAGACAAAAGAGACATCCAATAAAGAGTAGCTCCCGCTGTCTTGATTCTCTGAAGAGTGGTTGTATATGAATAGTTCACTTTCTTTGAGATCACTTGCTTAAAACCGAGAAACAAAAGTAAAACTCCTATAATGTCAGCATGGAACTCTAGACTGCAAAGGGCTTTGAAGGTGTTGCCTCTAGAGATCCATCCTCCCCATTGTCATCAACATCAAAATGATGGTCTTCCCCACACGGCATATAAGAACCCAGAGGCCCAAGCTAGATGAATGATTCCTTCTCTGCGTGTCAGGTTCAGGGCTTGAATCTACCATCTGCAGATTCTAAACCTAGTCCTCTCTGTATCGATGCAATCATAAAGAGAGATTGCACTGGACAAAGAGGATGGAAGAGGAAAAAGACCGCCTATACCTCCAGAACATTCTCCAGTACATTGGATTAGGTGTCAAGTGTGTGGCTTGCTGAGGCCCAAACAGGTGCCACAGACCTGTGGATCCGGTTTTCTTCCCTGCATGTACAAGAGTCCCTTAAATCCCCCTGTGACTCCTACAAGAAGTCTGTGTTTTATTTCACTATTTCCCTGCATGTACCTTCTATTTTCTTATTTATTTATCTGAACCACTAAATTATCCAATTAGTGACATATATCGTTGACACAGGGGCCACTATGAATATTTACGGCATACTTGTTCACACATTTATCTAAATAGGTGGCATGCCAGAGCTACGTAATAAGGAATAATGATTCTTTAGAAGAGTTACAGGAAATTATAAAAGGTAGAAAAAGTTTTGCACAGTGGGCTGCAGCTCCCGATCACATCTATCAATTCTTTCCTGAGACAGAGCAATTGCATAGTAATGACAAAAAATTTATAGTAATGAATAAATCAATACTCAGCGCTGCGGCAGTTCAGATGTTACTTTTATGGGCCCTCCTGTGTCTATTATATATCCCTTAGCGCTGCAGTGAGAGAGTGTGGTAAATGCCAACAGCCACTGCAAGAATGGACCAGCTTGGGCTCCTGAGAAGACGGTGATCCATCAACTTCCCCTTTCAAGCAGATCCATTTATATCTGTGAGGCCTAAAACTGAGCAGCTTACGATGATCAACGACACAGCCGCCAAGTGTTTGCTTTAAGAATGGAGCTGTCACTAACTGTTAAGCAAAGTGGAAACAAGAAACAAACAAATAAACAAACTGGGCTAGGTGGGCTGGGTAAGTTAAAGGGAAAAGAAATGGAGGAAGAGAGTTTTAGCCCTTGTGGTCTTTTCAAAAGCTTTCACCACTCAGAAAAAAAGTGTTCTAAATCTAGCTGGATATCAAGCATACTTCTAGGCGGGAGTTGGCAAAGATGTCAAGTAACAGGACTAGGTAGCAAATAATTCAGGCTTTTCAGGCCCTAAGTCCTCTGGTGTCATTACGCAAATCAGGCTGTAGAATAAAAGCAACTGCGACTGTACTTTAATAAATGGGCCTTCTCTGCAGCAGACCAGGAGCTCATCAAGTTTGAGCTCAACCTGGACAATTTAGTCTCCTCATGAGATTCTGTCTCAAAATAAAAAGCAGAAAAAGGGCCAAGGATGTAGCTCAGTGCAAGGGCCCAGAGTTCCATCCCCAGTATCACAATCAATCAATCAATCAGTCAATCAATCAATCAGACTATGTTCCAATAAAACTATTTGCAAAACAGGTAGAGGGTCAGTCCCAGGGGAGCAATTTTGTACCCCTAGACTGTGGGATGCTCTGTACAGACACAGACATGGCATAAATAACTTAGAATTACACAAGGAGATTTAATTCTGATTGTAATTAATTATAATCTTCTGATTGCACCACAAAAGAAAAAAGTAATGAACAAACAGAAGAACAGAAGAGAGAAAAGAGAAAGAAAGAGAAAAGAGAAAGAAAGAGAAAAGAGAAGG